>JAMYXO010004732.1:0-16866 GCA_033310375.1 Conus canariensis | reverse complement strand
CGTGACCAACTCAAGGCTGCAAATTTGTTTGACGAATATAAAGAGCAGAGAAACTTTGTTTCAAACGAAGTTGAAAAAGCCAAACGAGACTACTTCAGTCAAATGATAACGGACGCAAAATCCACAGCGCCAATGTGGAGGGCAATAAACACTATTGTACGCAACAAGCGTACAGATTCACAAAATTCAAGCACAAACCTTATTAGCATTCCTGAATACAACATAGAACGACGCGACAGTGATCAACCCCAACATACTGGCCTTGCCGTATACATTCATCAATCAATTGCCCACATTACCCGACGCAGAACTGATCTTGAAACTAATACTGTCGAATGTATCTGGATTGAAATAAAAAAAACTCCAAATCACCGCCATTATTAATCGGACATTTATATAGACACCCATCTTCCACATACGAATGGTATGACAACTTTGTACAAATGATGGATTGGATCTGTCACAACAATTCAAATATACTACTGTTAGGGGACTTTAATATTGATATGTTAAAACAACAACCAGCTTGGACAAGTACACTATCACTTCATGCACTCCATCAGTTAGTACAAACCCCAACGAGAATAACTAAAACAACTGCGACTCTTATTGATCATGTATACACTAACAACAAATCTGCAATACTAGATGTTTCAGTGGTACATTCTGGTATTAGTGATCACTGTCCAGTTTTCTGCACGTGGTCCTTAAGGCTCCCAAAACAACCACCCAAAGGTCACACGACCATCCAATACCGCTCTTTCAAAAAGTTTAATGAAGCAGCATACCTCTATGACTTAAACATTTCCCCATTTCACTTAACTTATAATTACTCAGACGTCAATGATGCACTGTCCTTCTGGTACCAAACATTCCTCACCATCATAAATAAACACGCGCCGTTACATCAAAAAAGAGTTCGGCATCCACAGATGAACCCGTGGTTAACGCCAGAATTGCTGCAAGAAATGGTACTACGTGACCAACTCAAGGCTGCAAATTTGTTTGACGAATATAAAGAGCAGAGAAACTTTGTTTCAAACGAAGTTGAAAAAGCCAAACGAGACTACTTCAGTCAAATGATAACGGACGCAAAATCCACAGCGCCAATGTGGAGGGCAATAAACACTATTGTACGCAACAAGCGTACAGATTCACAAAATTCAAGCACAAACATCAGCCCGGACAAATTTAATACCCACTTTCTGTCATTATCAGATACCCTTACTCAAGCTTCACAGACTATAAGAGCACCAAATGAATATACATGCCCGACTTCCCTAATATCATTTTGCAAACAAAAACTTGGATCCAGTAACTCAGTCAAAATTCCCCTTCTTGCTGTACATGAAGTAGGTATGCACATAGCGCAATTAAAAAATAAAAAATCCATGGGTCCTGACAACATACCCGCATTTCTTCTCAAACTCGCTCTACCTTACATTGTTGAGTCTCTTACATACATATATAATTTATCCATTGAAACTAATGTTTTCCCTCAGGCGTTCAAAAACGCCAAAGTGATCCCCCTTCCAAAATCAAATGATTTGTCGGATCCAAATAATTTCAGACCTATATCCTTACTTTCGATTCTATCCAAACCCCTTGAAAGACACATACACACACACGTATCTCAGTTCATGGAGAAAAACAAACTATTTCACCCACTCCAATCTGGATTCCGATCTAATCATTCCTGCCACACAGCATTATCACGAATGTGTGACTCACTTTCAAATATGAACCAATCACAAATGACAGGGGTTGTCTTTCTTGACTTCAAAAAGGCGTTTGATCTTGTTGATCATTCCATTCTTCTAAAGAAACTATCTGTCTACTTGAACCATACCCCGACAGTCTCATTATTCCAATCATACTTGAACGATAGGACTCAGTATGTGGTGCTTAATGGCAAAACTTCCGCTTCAGACTTTGTCAGACATGGAGTCCCACAGGGCTCTGTACTAGGCCCCCTACTATTCTGCATCTTCATCAATGATTTACCATTGTCCGTATCAAATGAAAAGGTCACGACAGATTTATTTGCTGATGACTCGTCACTCCAAACGAATGGTAGTGATCTACAGACAATAGAAACTTCTCTCCAGGAAAGCCTAAACGACGTGTCAGACTGGTGTCATTCAAACTCAATGGTCATACACCCAGCCAAAAACAAATCTATGATTACAGCTACCCGCCAAAAACACCAGTTGACTCCTCTTTGCCTAAAACTTCAGTTGAATGGCACTTCTCGAGCAGGTAGACGAGCATCATGTTTTAGGGTTAACGATAGATAAAGAATTGAAATGGCAATCTCATCTCAATAACGTTTGCAAGGTAGTCTCAAAACATCTTTTCCCGTTATCTCAATTAAAGCGCTACGTCAACAGTAATGTGCTTAAACTTTACTTCAATGCACACATAATGTCACGTATTAATTACGCCTCAACAGTGTGGGACGGCAGTAGTGACGTCCACCAAAAAAGGCTGAATTCTCTCTATAGACGTGCAGCAAAGCTACTCCACCCAGCTGTATCTCTAACAACAGATGAAAAACTAAAAGCGCTGAACATACTTCCTCTGAATAGGCAATTGGAATTCAACAAGGCATCATTTATGTTTACAATCTTGACAGATACTATGCCATGTTATATCAATGCCCTTTTTACAAGATCGAACAGCTTTTCTGGCTCGACGAAATTCCTTCTTCCCTACCCACGCATTGATCTATTCACAACAAGCCTAGCTTACTCTGGACCATATGTCTGGAACTCACTTCCACCGAATCTACAAAACATGAACACTTTAAAACTTTTCAAGGAACATTTGCATAAACATTTTATGTCTCAGTAATTAAATTATTCAATTACAATTATTAGCGCCCATTCGCAAAGTCTTCTGTGAACCATACTTGGAATAAATCGTCCAAACATAAAACCTACTCCGTTAAAATCGCTCATCCCCACTCCCACTCTGTCTACCATCCCTTTTCTCCTCCCCCTATCTACCATTCTCTCTTCCCCACCCTCCTCTGACCTCTCTCTCTCTGTAGTTTGTTTGTAAGTTTCCTTCTGTTTTACCATCCCCCATCTCATTAGTGCTTTTATGAATTGTTTGCTTATCATTGTAGAATTAGATTACCATGTTGCTATGTTGAATTGTCAGTATGAATGATATGTGCTGAAATGTATGCATGACAAGGACAGATTGTAAGACTAGACTTTGGCCTAAAATCTCCATCCTTGTGTATTAAAGATCAATCAATCAATCAATCAATCTCTCGTGTGTGTGTGTGTGTGTGTGTGTGTGTGTGTGTGTGTGTGTGTGTGTGTGTGTGTGTGTGCTCCAAATTCTGTGAGTACTTTGTCATGTTCATTCTACTGTCTGTTTGTATACATGCTAATTGTTGTACGTTGTAGTACATTTCTATTTGCTCCCCCAGCCCACTCCACGCCAGTCCTCTTCTTCCCCTCCATTATTTTTTCTTCATTTCTCTTCTCTTTTCATTTGATGTTCCATTATGATTGCATGACTACTTTGTTTAGTTGTTTATTTGCTTTCATACATAATTTCTTTTCACTGCATGTTGTAGTCCCTACTCAGGGCGAGCATTGAGTGTAAAATAAAAAGCGCGTCAGTGTTTATCTATGATCCTCGTAAATAAAGAATTTTATCTTCTCTCTCTCTCTCTCTCTCTCTCTCTCTCTCTCTCTCTCTCTCTCTCTCTCTCTCTCTCTCTCTGTTTTTGGACACAAACAACTTCTTTACACAGTCACGCCCGAATGCCTAAGCACGCACATGTGGCTGAGGCGGGCAATAATTAAGTGGCGTCACCAGCAGAAGGACAAGTTACATCAGAAGGCAGAATGAAAGTGTCACACTTTCCGACAGGTGTTGGCGTTGCAGGGATTAACTGAGCTGACTTCAGCCGTCATGTCTGTCCTTGACATATGGCTGCTGAGAGAGAGAGGACAGCCACAGGACATAGATGACACGTGCAAGCACTCAGGATGGTCCCCGCCCACCTGTTCTCCCCCCACACACACCTGTCAGATGTTTTATGCGGCTGCTAAATCAAACCATGGAAAGCAAGAACGGTTGTCTGTACTGTGAAAAATATGTTGTTGTTGTTGTTTCTGCATTTATCCACCCACATTTCTCTCCCTTATTTACATGAGGTGAGTGTTTACAGTGAGTTTGCGCTATAAAGACAAAGGTCACAACCAAAACTGCCAGCGCGATAAGAATGAAAATGTGAGCCTTTGTCAGACAGCGTGCTGGAATAACAGGTGCTTTCTGCGTCTGACTTATGCCAGGAAAAACAGCCTGGCCGTAGGACGCTGGCACTATGATAAGTGCCTGACTTGTATACAGCTGTGAACAGTTTTAATATCCCTCTCCTCCACAAATGTCCTTAAAAGACTGACACACCATGTTCAAGGAGTACCAAGGGCTGGACTGAGGTAAACTCCGCACAACAACCTGAGATAGACTCAGCACAACAACCTGAGATAGATTCAGCACAACAACCTGAGATAGACTCAGCACAACAACCTGAGATAGACTCAGCACAACAACCTGAGATAGACACCACAAAACAACTTGAGATAAACTCCACAGAACAACTTGAGACAGTGTCCACCGGATAGCCTGAGATAGACCCCGCAGAACAACCTGAGATGGGCTCAGCACAACCTGAGATAAACTCCGCACAACAGCCTGAGATAGACTCAGCACAACAACCTGAGATAGACTCAGCACAACAACCTGAGATAGACTCAGCACAACAACCTGAGATAAACCCCACAGAACAACCCGAGATAAACTCCGCAGAACAACCTGAGATAAAGTCTGCAGAACAACCTCAGATAAACTCTCAGACAAACATAAAATGAACATTTTATCCCTAAATTTCAGGAGTGCTGTTTCGCTTTGTTTTTTTCTCCTCTCAACATGTAGATCAACATACTGCGTGGAACAGCAACGGGCATAGTCTTCTTTTCTGTAACATTTTTTTTTCGTTGACTCTTCTTGAAATTACGATAATCTAATTTGCATCAACACTCACCCACTCCTGCGATGTTCTTCCCCTATTAGCCTACATCCCCCACCCTCCGCCTTGCGACAGCTTCCAGTCCTTGATCAAAGGCAAAAAACGGTCATCCTGTAGGATAACCTTCACAGCACTTGACACTCACACTCTGCGAAGGCTGTGCCACAACGTCTGGTTCACAATAATGTTCTTATGTCACTTTCTTCTGAGCTCTCCTCCGGACCTGGCTGTCTTCCTCGCCCTGCAGAGCATCGTACAGAGGAAATGTACCCCGTGCAGATTCCTCTGTGTGGTGTCCACAACAGCCTGCCCGGCCTAGAAAGAATTGCAGTTGTTTGCGACTGGAGTGAGCCAGTACTGAACCGCGTTGATGTTTTTCATTTCTGAGTTTGTGCCCCCTCCCTGCCCCCCTCACCCCCTCCCGCCCCTTTCCCCGTTTTGTGAAATGACATGACCAAGATATGATACCTCGTTTGTCAAGAGAAGAGGAAGGTTTCAACTTCAATACATGCTTCTCAGCTGCATACAAAAAAACTAAGTCAAGGTGTTTGTTGAAGAAGTCATCTAGTTGGATAACGGGGATCTCAAATAGTCGCACGGAACGTTGGCATGCAGCAGAAGCGCCTGCCAACGCACAAGGTAACTGCGCCGACATAATCTAAACGGTGTCAAAAATGTCATATTGTGCTCGTCTTTTTCATCCGCTGCAGTCTAGTCATAACCTGATGCCACACCCTTTCGTGAGTCTAGAGTTTATGGCGGCACGGATTGTCGCAACGGCACGGATTGTCGCAAATTCACGAATGCGACAATCCGTGCCGGACCTGCTATGGGTCTACCGGCACGGATTGTCGTAACGACAATCCGTGCCGCATGTGCACATATTTCCACAGGGAATGTTTGAGGAATGACTGATTTTTTTTTGTTGCGGGTCTGCGATGTGGGACGGTGACCGATCCCATTTCACGTGTCCTTTCATCCATCCATTTGTCAAGGTCAAGACTGGACCCTAAAAATATCGCTGATATAAAGGTTTGACTAAAGAAAGAGTAAAAAAAAAAATCCCAGACTTGACTTTTTGGGGCGTAGGCGAACTTTCGTACTTTTGGCTTGTAGCTCAGGGTATTGTGTGGACGGCCTGTTCGCTGTAGACGATTAATTTTGTTAAACGCAACTTCGCGGGTTATTTTCGAATGCTGCATTCGAAACTGTATATCCAGTATATGAATGTTTTACTTGGGGTTTCTGTAAAACGCTATTTAAATCAACAGAACAGATTTTTGTTTATTTATCTCTTTGTTTTTATGTGTGTCATTGAATGACCATGGAATTTCCTTTTGAATTTTAGTGTTTTGTTTGAAATCTACATTACTCAGTGACTCACCTTTAAAACGGGAACAAATCAAGGACTGACCAGCCCCGCAATAGCGGACCTCCCGAATAAAGGGTTCGATCAGCTGTTCGACATCAAACTTGCATAGTTGAGCTGTAGTGTTTTAAACTCTGTTCATTCCACCGATATTGAGGTCAAGATCCCCAAGAAAGCTCTTCGTGTGTGTTTGAGTGTGGTGATGTGTTGTCTTGCGAGTGTGCATCAGTGAGACACTTGAAATGCGTGAAACTATTATGAGGGTGGGTGTTGGGTTCAATTCGCAGCGCCTTGAGCCAAAAAAATATTGTGTTTTGGAAACGTGCGCGTATGTATGTATGTATGCATGTATGTATGTATGTATGTATGTATGTATTTATATACTTATTTATTCACTCATTCATTCGTTCGTTCATTGATTGATTGATTGATTTATTTATCATTACAGTATTTATTTATTTATTTATTATGTATTTATTCATGCATTTATTAGTTCTTTATTTATTATTCATTTATGTATTTATTTATGTATTTTATTTTTTTATTTTGTTAATTCATTCATTCATTCATTCATTCATTCATTCATTCATCCATCCATCCATTCATTCATTCATTCATTCATTCATTCATTCATTCATTCATTGTTGGTTGGTTGCTTGGTTCATTTACTTTCGTAATAATGTTTTCATTGATTCATTTATTTATTCATTATTTTGGTGATTTAATAAGTTATTTTTTCATTTATTTATTTATGTATTTATTTATTTATTCATTTACTTGCTTAATTAATTTATTTAGTCATATTTATTCAGTCAATCAGTTATTTATTTACTAACTAATTAATTGTTATTTCTTTCTTTCTTTCTTTCTTTTTTGTTATTTAGTTATTCAGTTATTTATTTTTCTATTTATTGCCTATTTATTCATGTATTCATTCATTCATTATTTATTTATTTATTTATAATTTGTTTTTCTCTCTTTGTTTATTATTTATTTAGTTAGTTATTCATTTATTTATTTATTCATTTGTTCATTTATTTTGTTAAAACGTCATGAGGGTTGTCTGTCTAGCTGTGTGGGTTGGGTATATATACGACTCATTTATTACTACCATTATCATCACCGTCACCGTCGTTATCGTTATCGTCGTCGTTTTAATTGTGGGTGGTGGTGGTGGTGGGACTGCTGTACTGCGGCTGATGTTGTTACAGTACGTTTTTTACATTTGCCCAGCGTGCCCTGCACATGTGTGTGTTTGTCTGTGTAAATGTAAACAATATATATATATATATATATATATATATATATATATATATATATATATATATATATACCCTGCCCTGTGGGAGAAAATGACAAAACTGTTTTATTCTTCTATTTTATCAGTCATCCATTTATCATTGTTTTGTTCGTGGGAAGTGCGGGCAAAAGAGATTATTATGTGTGATCATATATATATATATATATATATATATATATATATATATATATATAGCTTATATATAGATATAGCTTATATATATATATATATATATATATATATATATATATATATATACCAATTTAAAATAAGATTTTAAAATGAGAAAATTAAAACCAACAAAGTTGTTTCGAGCTGAATGCTCTCGTCAGGGTCCCTGACGAGTGCATTCAGCTCGAAACAACTTTGTTGGCCTGACGAGAGCATTCAGCTCGAAACAACTTTGTTGGTTTTAATTTTCTCATTTTAAAATCTTATTTTAAATTGGTATGTCGCTCCCTTTTTGGTTGAGCATTTTTAGTATTCTGAGTGGCGTTTTAACTCTGATTATATATATATATATATATATATATATATAGAGAGAGAGAGAGAGAGAGAGAGAGAGAGAGAGAGAGAGATACTAGTGAGAATATTCTCACTTTTATCTATATCTTAACTTCCTGGTGACGTGTGGCATTTGTACGGGCTGTTCATGCCCTGCTGGAGGGATGTGACACCAGAATTTTCTTGAGTCGCTAACGACCTCAAATCAGCAGGGTGCGGTTGGATCTGCAGCACCACTGCGAAGGAAGCCAGATGAGGCATTCATGCCGAAACTGCAGTCGCTTCAGCTGTGCCCAAAGGGACTGACCAGACAGACCAGCATCTGCCACGCTGCCCCAGGAAGACCTACCATTCTCTCTCTTTTTTCTTTTTCTCTAAAGTCATTTTGACAGAGAAAATGATTGTCTGGCTAGTTTTCTCCCACTGCTTTTCTAATATATATATATATATGAATACATACGCACAAAAACACAAATATGCATGCAGAGAAAGGCAGAGAGAGAGAGAGAGACAGACAGACAGACAGACAGACAGACAGACAGACAGACAGGCAGACAGATAGACGGACGGACGGACAGACGGACAGAGAGCGAGAGACAGAGAGCGATAGAGCGATGAGGGGGGAGAGAAAGAGAGAGAGAAAGAGAGAGGTGGGGGGGGAGACGGAGAGAGAGTGAGGGAGGAGAGGAGAGAGAGAGAGAGAGAGAGAGAGAGAGAGAGAGAGAGAGAGGTTAAAGTAAAAAGAGAAAGAGTGAGCGATGTCAGACAGAAATGCATGTATTGCTAGGAACACGCAGCCAGTCAAGACAAAGACTCAAAGACTCAAAAGACTCAAAATTGTATTCAGATAAAGGCCTAGGCCCCTTACTGAAGGGGGATGCACATGAACTGAACTAAACAATAAAAAGAATCCAATGACATAAACGAATACAATAATCAATAACCAAATAACATTTTTCTTGAAATATATTGAAAAATACCATCCTACGAGCTCACGATTTGCAGCCTGTTGAGAGCTTGGTAAATGTACATAGTTAAATCTTTTAATGTGGTCTCATTCCTAGTTGACATTAACAAAGTTAATCTAAAAATACATGGAACCTTGTAGTATTTTGGCTGGATAAATTTTACCCTAAGATCACTCAGGGCAGGGCAGCAGAATAAAAAGTGTACTTCATCTTCTTTACCGATGTTACATAGACGGCAGGTGAGCATATTTTCATTTCTGACATTATATCTAAAACAATGACAAGCAATACCAGACACACCAAATCGAAACTTGGTCAATGCGCTCTTAATGTATCTATTCATTTTCAATCCAATATAAGGTTCTTTCAGATGAGTGGCTTTAAACAACCTGTACCAAGAAAATCTATCGCTAGTATACACTACTCAAAACAATTGAAGTACCACTTAGGAAAACTGCTGTCATTCGAAAGAAAACAAAGCTGAACATAATTTAATGATTGAATATTTTATTTTTATTATTCCTCAATCCATTCAAATTTATTCAAACACCGTGACAAAAAATTATCTTTGTTTTACACTTGATTAAAGAGGCATACCCCCAAAATGAAAAGTAACAAGAGTCTATGGTAGATGTCATGATGTTAATAACGGGTATGACCACCGTTCGCGTTCAAACAAGCGTCACATCGACGTCTCATGGAGTGCACCAGGCGGCGGAGAGTGTCCTGGGGGATCGCCTGCCACTCCTGCTCCAGCAACTGAAACAGCTGGTCCACGGTGTCTGCTGGAGGGTTGTGGGCCCGCACTCGCCTCCCCAGCACGTCCCACAGATGCTCTATGGGGTTCAAATCTGGTGACCTGGCAGGCCAGTCCATTCTTGTCACCTGCTGCCCTTGTAGGAACTGATTCACGATGGCGGCGCGGTGGCACGGCGCGTTGTCGTCCTGGAACTGGGCGCCCTGGCCAACTGCCCTCAGGGCGGGCATCACAAGGGGGCGGATGATGGTGTCGCGGTAGGTGGCACCGGTCAGGCGGCCTTCAACACGGTGTAGGGGGGTCCTGTGACGTAGGCTGAACCCACCCCACACCATCACGGACCCACCTCCATAGCGGTCATGCTCCCTGACGGCAGCGTCAACGTAGCGTTCTCCAGGACGTCGCCAGACGCGAACCCGCCCGTCGTTGAACCTGAGGGTGAACCTTGACTCGTCTGTGAAGAGTACTGTTGCCCATTCAGCTCTTGTCCACCTTCTATGACATGCTGCCCAGGCCCGACGATGAGCTCGATGCGCTGGGGTCAGTATTGATCTCACTGCTGGGGACCTTGACCTCAAGTTGGCGTCGTGGAGCCGGTTCCGAACTGTCTGGGTACTGACGTTGACGTTGCTGGCTTGTCGTAGCTGGTCTCGGAGTACTGTGGCACTGGCTGAACGGTCTCTCAGACAAGCGATAACAATGAACCGATCCTGCTGTCTGGAGGTGCTTCTCGTCCGTCCACGTCCCTGCTGTTCTTCAACACTTCCAGTGTTAAGCCAACGGTCTCTGAGCCTCAGAATGACTGGGTGACTCACTCCAAGCCGTCGACCAATCTCCCTCAAGCCAATACCTTCTTGGTACCATGCTATCGCTCTTCCTCTGTCGGTGTTGCTTAGTCGTTGTCTCGCAGGCATGGTTAAATCTTCCTAAATTTCGCGACTTTTTATACCCGTCAAATGTGCTAACTGATTGCAATTCTGCTCAGAAAAGACCTTGCTTTCACGTGCATCACATTTTTTTTCTTGCTGTGTCTGTGTCAAAATCTGGGAGCGACACAAGTTCGATAATTTCTCGGGATTTTTTTGCCTCAGATGCGACGCGGTAGATAACTGCTGACCGACTTTAACATAACAAAAATGCACGAGGAGTAGTATTTGAGAACCGGGTAAGCTTATCCAGCAGAATTTATTCAATTATCAATATTAATTGGTTTATCAGAGCTTTTTAAAAATTGCATACAAAAATTAGGGGTGGTACTTCAATTGTTTTGAGTAGTATATATGTGATCATGCCAGTCCTGCCATCTGCAATCAATGATTCTTTGCTTAAAAGATGTTAGAAAACCTGATATATTTTGAACACCCTGATTATCCCAAACAAATGAAAATCCATAAGAATTTAAACAGTGGCGGACATTTGTAACCCATGTCTTCTTACCATTGGCATCTAACTTAAATAACATTTTGTACGCTTTAAAAGGCAATCTGTCTTCATTCATTCTTGTCAGTTTCAGCCAGTATTTGATACATTTCACATATGAATTGAGGTAAATAGGGTATCTACCTAGTTCGCCATAAACAAGGTCATTTGTTGTTCGAATGTCGACATTAAGAAAGCGTTTCAATGCAAACAAATGTACTTTTTCTATTTCCGTAGTTTTCTCAAAAGCCCATATTTCCGCACCGTACTGTAACACTGGCTGGATCTGAGAGTCAAATAGTTTACTAAACACGCTGAAAGCATTGCAATCTAGTTTATACAGAATGTGAAATAAGAGAATAAGTGCTTTCTTTCCTTTATTAGCTATATTTTGACATGCAAAACTAAAACTAAGTCTTGTTGAGAAATATATTCCAAGATACTTATATGCATTTACTACCTGAACTTTCTCATTTCCATAGTTCCATTTCTCACTCGCTGACAAATATCCACCCTTACGAAAAACAATAATATTACTTTTGTCCATGTTTACTTTTAGTTCTAATTTACTTGCAGCAGAGAGAGAAGGCTATCAGGTCAAAGTCCTCACTGCAGAAATTGGAGCTAGGGGGTTTGTAGGAACGTCTGCATACAGCCTCATGAAACAGCTCTCAGTTGCAGGGAAGGAAAAAACCAGAGCCCTGAAAGCAATGGCAGAAGCGGCAGAGAGGTGTTCAAGCTGGATCTGGTCAAGGAGGAACAAAAGTGAACTTCATAAGGCTTAATTTCCCTACAAATATCAGGTGTCCCTGTGGCTCAGTGGTTAAAGCGCGAGTCATTAAGTGGAAAATGAGCATGTCCAGAGGGTCATGGGTTCGAATCCCAGCCATGGCTCGTCCCAAGATGGGAAAAAAGGGGGCAGCAGAGGGACATCCGGAGTCATGAACCGGGTGTGGCCCAACCCCCCTAGAGTGTCAGGAGATAAGGGCCGAAACACTTGCTTGAAGGGGGCTTCTCTTCTGAGGACTCTCTGCTGCCACGCTCTCCACGAGTTTCTTTCTACTAAGCTATTCAACTGGCTTTGTAAACCGACTACTGTTATAGACAATAAAATAATGTCATCAGCAAAAAGTAGAATAAACAGTTCTATGAAATCGAACGTAACTCCATGAAGACCATTTTCAATTATTTCCAAAGCCAGTTCATTTATAAATAGTGAAAACAAAACGGGACTACAAACATCTCCTTGCTTAACCCCACGTGTACATTTTAACGCATCAGACAATGATGCCCCAGATCTTACTCTTGCCTTTACTTCTTCATACATACTTTTAACACAGCGATACAACTTACCCTTGATTCCGTTCTTGATCAAAACTGGCCACAACAACTTTCTAGAAATAGAGTCAAATGCCTTTTCAAAATCCACAAAGGCAACATACAATTTTTTGTTATAGGCAAATTGTTTTTGGATAGCAGCAAATAAAGTAAAAATATGGTCAATCGTTGAATATCCCTTCTTAAATCCGGTCTGGTGCTCACCTGTAATATCATTCTGGCTAATCCATTCTTGTAATCTGTTATTAATAATTGAACTATATAACTTACTACTTACGTCACATAAAGAGACACCTCTATAGTTGTTTACGTCATTCACATTACCTTTTTAAATAAAGGAATAATTATGGATTCTGTCCAGTTTTTCGGATAAATTCCATTTTCAAATAAATGGTTAAATAATGTTACGAGGAAATTAACAACAAACTCACCGGAATTTTTGAAAAACTCACTTACAAGTCCATCCGGTCCAGCAGACTTACCATTCTTGAGTTTTCTAATGGCATGTAAAACTTCTTCTTTAGTTATTGGCCTATCAGTTACATTCTCCTCATTGTCTTCAATGGAGATACCTTCAGTTATCTCTGTTTCGCCTTTTTCTAAGACAGTTTTGAAATGATCAAACCATTCATTTACAGATATATCATTTGAAGGCTGGGATTTCCTTTTCGAAATCTTGTGTACTGTGTCCCAGAAATCCTTTTGACTTTTTATAGAATTTACCAATTCATTTACTAACGAATCGTTACGATCTTTTTGTTTTCTTCTATTTAGATTTTTATATTCACGTCTCGCAATGCAAAGTCTTTTTCTAATCTTTACATCTAACGTTTTTCTAAACCTTCTCAGCAAGCTTCGTACTTCACGTCGCGCTCGTCTACATTCATGATCGAACCAACCCTTCTCTTTGATTTTTCTATCTACCTGTATCTTTCTTTCCATGTGACTGGCTTGCTCTTTAACAATCTGAATAAACATGTTCAGAGATTCATTTACATTTCTATATACAAGAGCTTCTGCGATTTCTAATTTCTGATGAACATGATGTGAATTCATGGCAAGAGTGAAACGTTCACCATAGGTTTCTTTCCAACAATACTTAATTATAAATTGAGCACTTTCTATAATAGGCCTGCGACTAATACATTCTTTTTCTGTTTGCATTCGAATACACAATAAAAGAGGTAAATGATCAGATTCAATTCTTTCGACAACCCTTAATGTCAGACGATCATACAAAAATCAAACAAGTTTCCAGATGACAGAAAGTAATCATTGACACTACTTCCTGTGTCTGAAATATACGTATAACGGCCTTCAAGGTCACCAATACATACACCATTACAAATACATAGGTCCAAAACAGTGCACATGCTTAGTAGCTTTTTTCCATAAGAGTTGAATACAATGTCTTCAGAATATCTCTGTAGTTGATTATTTACATCCTTAGTATGGTTGACATGGAGTTCGTAATCATGTAAAGTTTCAGGAAAGATATTAGAAGTCCTAGCATTCATGTCACCACACATTAATACATCAACATCATCTAAACACAGTAATTTCTCGACAACACACTCCTCCAACATATCTATTCCGTTATCAAAACCATACAATGAGTAATATGGAGCATTTTCTGGAGGTACATAAGCACAGACAAGCAGGACATCTTTATTTAGTCCTAAAAGATCTTTTTCCAACATAAACAATAGACAATACTTGTTATCACAATCAAGTGGATTAATGAAAGGGAGAAGAGATTTACGAATCAAAACCATAATGCCTCCGGAACATCTCCCTTGCGTTGTCAATTTTACAGCAGCTTTGAAAAATATTTCATGATCATGAAAAATGCTATCATCAAAATTTTCTACAAACGTTTCTACTAACGATACAAAATCAAAGGAAGAGACAAAGTTAACAAAATCTGCATCATTCAATTTTGATAATAAACCACACACGTTCCAATGCAAAAATGATACTGTATTTACAGGAGTATCTACGTTTCCAGAGTTTTCACTCAAACAACTATCTCCATCCGCGCCACTTGCATAGCTTTCATCACCCGTTCGCTCAAGGTCATGGAGATTGTCATCCGTTTCTTTTGATTCCTTATTACTGTTTTTACACAACGCATCCGTTTTACGTTTGCTTTTATACTTACTTACATTTCCAACAATCACAAACTTACCATTTTCACAGCCATCATCAGAGTATATTTCCTTACCATGAGTATGAGATCCGTTATTTTTATTGTCATTTTTAGATGTACAATTGGCAGGTAAACTCGCACAGTACGCTTCGATTTCCATATGTTCCCCAGTCATGTTGTCACCCTTACAATCCATTTCACTCCCAGCGATATAGTCACCTGTCACACAGTCATATGTGTCTGTTCTATCTACAGTCACATAGTCCCCAGTGTCAGTCTCACTTTCACCACCGTCATTGACAGATACATTTCCTGTCGCACTGTCACATCTACTTTCAGTACATTTCGAAATCTCACAACACATAGCACAATTATTTACAGTATTAGCATATGAGGTGGTATTTCTTTTAATATTCTCTTCATCATTATCGTCAAGGCTTACCATACAAGAAACACAATCATTTGACAAATCATACATTACATGTTCATTTGACACACTGACACGACCAATGCCATTCACATGGCGAAGTTGTTCAACGTTCGAGCAGCGCGTGCTCTGCACGGACGCATCGCACGCCGGTTTTAACTTGGCACAGTTCACTGACCCACTAACTCTTCGCGCTCGTGCATATTCTTCCCTGACATCATGAGGTGACCTTATATTTTTTGACACCTGTTGAACCTTGTAGGCAGGACAATTTCAAATTACAAGGCCGGCCGTATCTTCATTTCAGTGGAACAAGATTATCACTGCCGTCTAGACCATACTTAGTTCCTTCAATAACAAGATGGTCATAGATCATGAACGCCTTTTTATTTTGGCTTCTGGCTAACTTCAGGTGCAGTGAAAGCTTTCTTCTAATCTCCCTCACTCTGAAAGAAAAGCCTTCACCAACAAAAATCTGTGTATCCTTTAACTTCTTTTTTGCTCGCAAAATCATCTCTTTATCTTTATAAAAGGTACATTGTGCAATGATCGGGGAGTCTGACCTACAGTTTAAGCGGTGAACACGATCAAATTCAACGTCTTTGGTAATTTCTAACTTGTCTGTGACCATGTCATGTACAAGAGCTTCACAGTCCTGCCAGGTCTCTCGTTCCCTGCGTGGAATGCCGTGAACAATAATGTTATTTCGTTTGGAACGACCCTCCAGATCATCCACCTTTTTGTCCAGAGCTTCAACTTTCTGATTCAGTCTATTGTTTTCGCATTTTAAATGTTCATTTTCCTGTCTTAAATCAGAAATTTCAGTTTTGAGAGACATAATTTCTCCTTGAATGCTGCCACACACTCCTTTCACCTCTTTCATATCTTCACTCATCTGCTCACACTTACATTTCACATCGCTCATCATTGCCATCAAGTCCTTCAGGGTGGGATCCTTGGCGTGGGTAGATGCCGTGTCATACGTTGATCCTGTCCTGTCCACACTGTCCCTGCGCGCACCAGTCCCCGAGCTGTCCAGGCAGGTCTGTCGTTTGCTGCCAGTGGTCTTCGAGCCAGGTCCAGGGTTGAGCTCCACGTCCCCACACTGGTGAATTAAATTCCCGAAGTAGAGTAGGAAGACAAGACAAAGAGAGAGACAGAGAGGGAGAGAAAGAGAGATGTTAAAAAGAAAGAAAGAAAGAAAGAAAAAACCCAAAGCACACACACGCACGTACACACACATATTAATTGACCCATATTCAACTTTTATTAAACGTTTATAGAAAATGACTGTGATAAACTCAAAAGCTTGTTACCTATTGCCTTAGAATTTGGTCTCTCTCTCTCTCTGGTCTCAGGGTCTTTATGCACACGTGCGAGCGCGCTTGTGTGTGTGTGTGTGTGTGTGTGTGTGTGTGTGTGTGTGTGTGTGTGTGTGTGTGTGTGTGTGTGTGTGTCTTTTCTTACAGATAAAGATATTTAGTAGTTCCTAGTACTTTGCGCATGCTACGAAAACATAAACATCTCAGCTTCGCTACTTTTACCTTAATTTGTCTTACTTTGTTCTTTTGAAGCAAACCAA
>JAMYXO010004731.1:15000-16867 GCA_033310375.1 Conus canariensis | reverse complement strand
AAGACTATATCAAAGAGATCTAGACAGCATAGGCAACTATATGACACAAAATGGTCTTTCTTTGTCCACTGAAAAAACAAATATGATGTTGTTTAATGCAGGAAGCAATCCAGAAAATTTACCAGTCTTCAAACTTCTAGGTGAACCTTTAGAATATAAACAAAGTGTTAAATTTTTAGGAGTTTTCTTTACACTAAAATTATCTTGGAATATTCATTTTGAATATATATTAACAAGGGCTAGGAAAAGTTTGAATTTATTAAAAATTATAAGCAGACTACCCTGGGGAATGGATTCAAAAACTTTACTTCATCTCTCCATAGCTCTTGTTAGATCAAAACTTACTTATGGTCAAGAAGTATATTTTAGTGCTCCAAAATGTCTTCTGAAAAAGTTAAAAAGTTTGGATTGCAAAGCCATTAAACTTGCTCTTGGTATCCCTGTTCATGCCTCAAATGCAAAAAACATATAGAGAAGCTGGAATTTTGCCCCTTGATGATTATCGTGAACTAGCAGCATCAAAATTTGTCATAAAATCAAGTGTTATTGATAATTACATTCAAGAAGACTTAAAACTTAGATCGAACACTGACTTTCCAAAAAGGGCAATTATGATTACATCGCAAGAAACAATAGGTACATACACTTCTGATTTGATTGAATGTTCAAAAATCGATATCAAAGATGTGGCTAAAAATCCATCTTCTTCACTTATTCCATCATGGGAGATACCAAAACCTTTTCTTGATATTGGTTACACTGACATCAAAAAAGGGGAAAATATCAACATCATCGCAAATTTAGCAAAGTCACATGTATACGAAAAATATCAAAATCATCTTCAGGTGTTTACTGATGGTTCTGTTTTAGATGATGGAAATGTTGGTGCAGCATTTGTTATTCCTTCGCTTAAAACTCAAAGATCGTTCTTTCTGGGTAGTTATTTATCTATATTCACAGCTGAATTAGTAGCTATTATGCTAGCAATGGAATTTTTAACAGATCTTCCCAGTAATATTGTTCAGATATTTTTTTTTGTAGATTCAAAATCAGTCTTACTTGCCCTTGATTCATCAAATATATCGACACGACCCGACCTTGTGTTTGAAATTAAATATCTTTTATACTGGCTGGCGTCTAAAGGCACTATTATAGAATTTTGCTGGATTCCTTCGCATACTAGTATACTTGGGAATGAATTGGCTGATAGGGCTGCAAAAAATGGTGCTAAAAAAGCAGGGTCATCTTCCGAGCTGAAAATAAAACTATCAGTCGTAGAATGTTATCGTATCCTTGAATCAACTGCACGGAAGAGAGCTCAAATAAATGTTGATATTTCATCCAAACAGTGGGAAGCTTTTCCAATAGACCTTGTTCTAAGAAAAATGTCTGATCATCCAGTTTATTATTCCAGACAAATATATTCCCTTATGATTCGATTAAAGCTAAACGCTTTAAAAACAAAGTTTAGTAAAAATGCTAATTGTATTTGTGGTAAAGAAATAACATTGAGCCATATTTTATTTAATTGTCGCAAGTTGACTTCTTTCTTACCAACATCATTAAGGTCTAATAATTTTTCTGGAAAAAACTTGCAAGATATACTTTTGGACCACTTTTTGCTGATCGAAATTGCTGAACACTTATTTCATAGTCCGATTGGGGTTTTTCTTTAAATTGTTTTGTGTTAGTTCATAGTGCGTTGTATAATGATGGCCTGCATTTTACTCCTTCACTCTTAAGTTTAGACAGTGAAGGATTCTTGTTTTATTGTTATATTATGTTAGATCTATATCTTCTGTTAATCTTATCCATTACTTGTTGTATTAAGATATCTGGGTTTTTTTTATGTTTTGTTTTTTCTTTT
>JAMYXO010004731.1:5000-10000 GCA_033310375.1 Conus canariensis | reverse complement strand
CCAGCGTTTGTGCTTTACGTCGCTCTATCATTTCTACTTTGGAACTGTTCAATCATTATTAGTACCTTGTGGTTGTAGATAATGCGGATGACATTAGGCGTATGTGATGAAGAAGGCACTCGGGGGCAGATTAGGACAGGTGAGAAGTCTTTTGACAACATTCAAACTATGGAAGAAATAATCATTTTGGTAGTTGTCTGAGGGGGGGGGGGGGGGGGGGGGAGGCATGAAGAAACAGAGAATAAAAGCAGGAACCTGCACAGAAAAGAGAAGCTCAAAGGAAGAACAACAATGGAAAACAAAGCAAACAGCACAAACAAAACGGCCCCACCAGGCCATTTCTTTCTGTAGATGCTGCATACGTTGTGAAGAGAGAGAGAGAGAGAGAGAGAGAGAGAGAGAGAGAGAGAGTATGTGTGTGTTTGTGTCGAAAGGAGGGGAAAGCAGAGAGGTTGGGGAGTCTTTTGGAAGTCAACCCATTAAATAGTCCTACGAACTTCGTCAAACGAAAGTAATATATTCTCGGTTTTCTGTAAGATGCAATTTAGCCATTCAGGAAAGGACTAGCCGTTTGAATGCCGCTTCACCTGAAAAAAGGACACACACTAAAGATTGCACAGGGAAATGGGGATCATTTGACCCTCGTATTTCCTGGTAACTGGGTTGAAACATGAAGAATAAAGTATCAAAACTATCTTTCATTCTCTTTCTGTCTGTCTGTCTGTCTGTCTCTCTCTCTCTGTCTCTCTCTCTCTCTCCCCCTCACAAACACACACACACACACACACACACACGCACGCAAGATGGCGGCCACGGTCAACAACTAGAGCAGAAGCTAGCTGAGTTTTTTGTAAAGTTTTAAAAAATGATGACCAGGATGACAAAAACAAGAAATGCAAGAGGTAAGCCATCAACTTTGCCAACAGAAAAAACTAACAGCAGTTTGCAAAATGTTCAGTCGACTGTAACAAGCCAATCGAATATTCGAAGCGGGGGTGACCGTTTAGTAACCCAAACAAAAATGTCCGGTACGCCTGCCGACAATAAAGGCCCCGCAGAAGACAGCCCGAAAAGAGAAGCGGGAAGTAACACGGACGATCTCAAAGCTCTCATAATGACTCTGAGCGAACGAATCTTGAGTCTAGAGAAAATAGTTGAAAAACAGACCAAAATAATTGAATCGAATCTCAAGATAACGAAAAGCGAAAGTGTCGCCATTCAGACCGAATCGACCGAAACATCCTTCGCAACGCCTCACCGCTCTTATGCAAAAGTTGCATCAACATCGCTGCCGGCAAAATCTCCTTCCCAACACAACAAGGGCGTGGATGAATTGTGCGAGCCGTACATTAGGCCAAGCAAAGAAAATAACCAAATGAAACAAAACCGCAAAGAACAAAAACTGAATTGTGACGTAAAGAATCAAAGCAACGTCAAACAAGGTTCTGCGAAATTGCGTAACACATCTGTGGAACAAAAGATAGAAAACTCCAAGTCTCCACACAAACAAAACGTCAAAAGAAAAACAGTCTGGCACAACAAAGAAAAACGTATCCCATTCTGTTTCTACATCTGGTGGCGACTTGCCACGTGTCCTCCTGATACATGACAGTATCATGAAGAAGGTTGATGCACGGAGACTTGGCCTGTCATACGGTCTGCAGGTGGCAAAGAGAAAAGCGTATCAGATTGAGCATTGCACACGCGCTCTGAACGAGGCAAAAGTATCTCTGAATCCTGAACCCGAATGTGTAGTTCTGCATGTAGGAGTGAACGATTTGAAGGGGAAAGATCCGGAGAAATGCAGCACGGAAATGCAGAAATGCGTCAAGGAGGCCAAAGGTCAATTTCCCAAAGCCAAAATCGTTGTAAGTCAAGTGGCTCCTGTCAAAAATAAAACACTAGACATTAAGAAAGATCTGTTCAACGCAATGACAAGACAGAAACTACAGACAGAAAACGACATTACTTTCGTCTCCTTTAACGAGTTGAGGATGGAAGACAGAAGAGTACTGACAGCTGACGACGTTCACCCCACGACCAGAGGAGCGAGCACCATCGCGAGGACCCTGGGCAAACACCTGCATGGAATGTTTTGGGAAAAGCCACGGAGGAGACCCGCAGCCTTTCGTTACAGTTGCCAAGGTTTTCACCCTCCGCCTTTTCCACGTCCTTGGTTCTACTAAACTGGTCGTACTTTGACTCTCAGCTGTTTACAGTCAATCATCAAGATTTTCTGTTTTCATCTATAGTCATCTCTAAGATAGCTAATGTCTAAATGATATCAATTATTGTGATATATAAATGAAAGCACATAAAAAGCCAAACATTACATTTCTACAGTGGAATTGTCGTTCTATAACAAAAAATCTATCATACTTAAATCAATATCTATTAGCAAATAAGTTTCATGTTTTATTACTACAATCTTTAAATGTGAGCTGTGATAAATTACCATATCTACCTGGATTTTACCACCCTCCGGTTTACGAACAATGTGGAGACAGAGTGCAAACAGCCATTTATGTGCGTGAAGACCTGGACTTTTGTGAAAGAACTCCACCAGTGTATAATATTTCCTCTGTGTCATGCTGTGCAGCTATGGTTAAGTTCACTTCATCCTTGATTCTTAATGTTGCTTCAATTTATCTTCCAAAAGGTCCTGATAATAAGAACACTGAATGGTTGAAAGGGTTCCAAGATCAAACGGATAAGTGGGTTATTGGGGGTGATTTTAATGCACATGCCCCTTTCTGGGATAAGAGTTGTTCCTATATTTCTAATAATCGTTTGTTAGATAACATAGCGGATTCTATTCTTTACATACTGAATAATGGAAACATAACTCGTATTCCAGATATATCTACCCATAATCCCTCAGCCATTGATTTAACTTTTGTATCTCCATCATTGGTAGTCAACGCAGTGTGGGAAACGGGAGATGACTCTTTAGGATCAGATCATATTCCAGTCATAATATCTTTAAATAACATAGCAGAAGAAGAAGAAAACACAGAAGATGTTATTCCAAAGTATAATTACAAGTGTGCAGATTGGTCACTGTTCAAAGACATCCTTAAAAACATAGATTTAGATTATTCTACTGAAGAAAATATAGACAATCAGTATGATAAATTCTGCAGATTTATCCTAACAGCAGCAGATAAATCGATCCCAAAAATAAAAAACAAAAAATCTAAAAAACACAATGGAAATGTGTGGTGGAACAAGGAATGTGAACGCGCAAATAACAAGAAAAAAGAAAGATTTAAGATATATTGTAAAAAAAGATCAGCAAGTAATCATGAAAAAATGAAAAAGACGGGTAAAGAAAGTGATGATGCAATAGAATATGCAAAATTGAAACATTGGGATGATTTCTGTAACTCTGAAGTAAAACATTGTAAGGATATGGGGAAAGTATGGGAAGAACTGAAAGCTATGAAAAATGGATTGACATCACCACAGTATCCATAAAAATAGATAACAACAATCTGCCCACTACTAAAGAGAAAGCAGAAGTTTTTGTAAACTTATTCGCTGAAGTCAGCCGTCCTGAGGGTCTAACGAACACTGACCGAACTTACAGAGAAAAAGAAGAAAGTAATATAACATATGATGATCCACCACCTGATAATAGCATAAACATTAATGCTCCTATAACTGTATATGAAGTAAAAGAAGCCATTAGAGCCATTCCAATACGGAAATCATCAGTTGGTTTAGATGCAATATCTAATCAGATGCTAAAGAATTTACCTGAAAATCTTGTAGTTTTTCTTCATGCTTTGCTAAGTACTTGCTGGAATAGTAGCGACATGCCCAAAATATGGAAACAGACAATTGTTGTACCAGTTCATAAACAAGGAAAGTCTTCTAGTGATCCTAAAAATTACAGACCTATAGCATTAACATCACACGTCTGTAAACTATCAGAAAGAATTGTTTTGAATAGACTAGCATATTACTGCGAAAAAAATGACATCATTCCTATTAATCAAGCTGGCTTTCGTAAAGGGAGATCTACTACAGAAATATTAGTGAAATTATCAACAAATATAAAGAAACAATTTGCAAGACGTAAATGTGTCCTGGCTACATTTTTTGACATAACCAAGGCTTACGATCAAGTGTGGCATTCACAGCTATTAAACAAACTTAAAAATATTGGACTATCAGGAAATGTATACAATTATGTTAAATGCTTTCTGAAAGATAGGGTAATACAAACAAGAGTAGGAAAATCATATTCCACCAGTAGAACTCTGTCAATGGGAATCCCACAAGGGTCAGTGTTAGCTCCGCTTCTTTTCTCATTGCTATTGTATGATTTGCCAAATAAGTTATCTAAAAAGGTAGTTCTCGTTCAATATGCAGACGACATTTGCATGTGGACGGAAGTAACTCTTAAAAAGAAAACTCCACAGCGTGATATAAGTTTCATCAGAAAGATCTATCAAGACGAACTAAATAGGATGTCGGAATACATGAAGTTAAATGGATTGAACTTATCTGTTGAAAAAACAAATATAATTCTTTTCAATAGTGGCAATAATCCAGAAAAACTGCCTGTTTTTACATTGGGCGAAACACCTCTTAAATACGTGACAGAAGTTAAATTCCTAGGAGTCCATTTCACATCTAAACTATCATGGAACGCTCATATTGAATACTTATTAACAAAGGCGAGGAAAATATTAAATTTCCTTAAAATTATTTCTAAAGAAAAATGGGGACAGAATTCATCTACATTGATAACTCTATGTAAATCTTTAATGAGGTCGAAAATAACATATGCCCAAGAAGTAATCTTTAGCGCTCCCAAATACCTATTGAAAAAGCTTGAAAGTATTGAATGCAAGGCATTGAAATTAGCACTTGGCCTTCCGGTGCATGCATCATCTTCTCGTACGTATTATGAAGCGCAGATGCTTCCCTTAGATGAATACAGAGAGTTAGCGTGTTGTAAACTTGTTATCAAGAGTACAACTAATAAAACG
>JAMYXO010004730.1:0-16872 GCA_033310375.1 Conus canariensis | reverse complement strand
AAAAAAAAAAAAAAAAAAAAACCCCCCAAAAACGGGGGGGGGAAAAGGGGGGGAAAGGGGGGGGAAAAAAGGGGGGAAAAAAAAAGGGGGGGGGAAAAAGGGGGGGGAAAAAAAAAAAAAGGGGAAAAAAAAAAAAAAAAAAAAAAAAAGGGGGGGGGGGGGAAAAAGGGGAAAAAAAGGGGGAAAAGGGGGGGAAAAAAAAGGGGGGGGAAAAAAGGGGAAAAGGGGGGAAAAAAAAAAGGGGGAAAAAAAAAAAAAAGGGGGAAAAAAAAAAAAAAAAAAAAAAAAAAAGGGGGAAAAAAAAAAAAAAAAAAAAAAGGGGAAAAAAGGGGGGGGGAAAAAAAAGAGGAGAAAAAGAAGGAAAAAAAAAGGAAAAAAAAAGAAGAAAAAACGTAAACTTTTACTCCATTACTCCCTCCCCCCGTTCGCACACTTCTTTGTTCTGGGTTTTTTTTTTTTATTTTATTGGGTGGTTTTCGTTTTTTTTGTTTTTTTGTGTTTTCCCCCCCCCCCCCCCCTTCTTTTTTTGTTATTTTGTTTTCTTAAGTTTATTTTTGTTTTTTTTTTTTGTTTTATGGAGTTTTTTTTGTTTTGCGCTGTTTTTTCGTGGTTTGTTTGTTTTTTGTTAGTTTTGTTTTTTGTTTTTGTTTTTTGACGTTTTTTATTTTTTCTTTTTTGTTTGTTCTTTTGTTTTAGTGCGTGGTTAAGGTGTGATTATTTTTTTGGGTTGTATATTTGTTTAATTGGTTTTTTTTATTGTTTTAAGGGTGGTTTTACTTATCTGGTTTTTTTTTTTTGTGTTTTTTGGTTTTTTGTTTTGTTTTTGTTTTTTAGTTTTTTTTTATAAGGGTTTCTTGTTTTTTTTTTTTTTTTTACGCTGTGTTCTGTGTTATTGTGCGGTTTTCCGTGGTCGTTGACGGTGAAGTTTGGAGGAATTGTGTGGGAAATAATGGGAGAAAATCTCTCCCGAAAGAATAGAAAGAAAAAGAAATAGGAAATACATTGACGTCCACTTTTTTGTTGAAAGATACTAAAAAAAGAGGGGGGGATGGGAAACGAACCTACACCCACTTGACTCCATGCTGTCTTGCTCCCGAGAAAAAAAAAAAAAAAAATAAAAAAAAATTTTTGTGTGGTAGATAGGGGTATGGGGGGGGTTATTCTTCGTGTGAGAAAAAAAAAGAAAAAGGACCGCTGTTTTCTAGCTTCTGGCCTTGCTGTTTTTTTCTGCAGCTCTCGCCGTTCTCCGCTTTGCTCGCGCCCCTTCTTTTTTATTTTTCTCGCCCGCTGCAGTCGCTTTGTATTTTGTGCCTTTTCCTTTTCTTTTTTCTGCTTCGTGCAGCAGTAACATTATGAAAGACGGAGCAAAGGCAAAGATTAAGTGTGAATGAAAAAAGCATAGCAAACAAAAAAAAAAAAAAAAAAAAAAAAAAAATGTTCCCCTTTCGCTTTCCTCCCTTCACCTCTCAAGTAAGCGACCCCCCAACCAAAACAAAACACAAAAAATGGTTTTTACTTATTTTTTTACTTACACAGTTGTTTTTTTTTGAATATTACTGTCTCTCTCTTCAAAAAAGAGATAAAAAAAAAATAGATGAAAAAAAAAATCCTATCAATTTTAAAAGATTTTTTTTTTTTTTTTTAATTTTAAATACGGATTTTTTATTTTATTATTTTTTTTTTTTTTATTTTTTTTTTAAAAAAGGAGCGATTTTATTTGTATATCGAAATTTCATTTGCAATCATTTGTGGTTTTGTATTGAAAAATGGGAATAATTACCCGTAAAAAAAAAAATTAAATAAAAAAAAAAAAAAAAAAAAAAAAATACAGCTGTGGTTAACTTCTTTTGTAGAGAATGGTGTGGGAATAAGGGAAAAGAGAGAAAAACAAGAGGAAAAAAGAGGAGAAAGAGGGGGGAGAAGGGGGGAGGGAGAAAGAGGGGGAGGGGGGAAAAAGCCAATTATTTTTAAAGCAAATCATTAAGGAAGGGGGGGGGAAGAAAAAGCGGAAATAGGCATTATTATTAGTTTTGGCACATGTGATTTATTCGGAGATTCATGGGTATAACAATTAAAAATTGAATTGATAATAGGTTGTTTTTGATGAGGCGTTGGTAGTGGAAAGGGGGGTGTAAATAAGAAAGGAGTGGCGTCCAAAAAGGAGGTCATCTCTATAATTCCCTCACAGGCTCTCATTTATTTTTTCCCGGTTGGGTGTGTCTATGGTTTCCCCCAGAGGGCCGCCATGTTCCCTTTTTGTGTGTCGTGGGCTATGTTTTTCCCCCCCCGGCCCTCTGTGTTCCCCTAGGGTGTTGAGTGTTACCACAGGCCCCTCTCTCCTTCCCTTCTTCCTTTTTTCTCTTTTGTTTTTCCTGTTCTGGTTTGTGGGATTTATTGTTATACTTTAGTTTTTGGATATTTATATTTGCGAAAAAAGTTGGCAATTGCATATATTACACATCCTCCCTATCCTCATATTTTGTTTGAACTTAGTACCCATGTTGTCGTTACCCAAATATAGTTGCATTTCATGACAACTGGGTCTTATTTTTGTAGTATTTTGTATTGAGGGTAATGGGTTAAAAAATTTTTGTTTCTCCTTAACCTTTTTTGCTGATTGCAGACTATATACGGCCGTTTTTTATTTTACTAAGTTAATTAAATTATTGATTTTTTTGATGCGCCCACTATTGCATACTTTTACCGTGTCTCAGTGCTCAGTGCTTGCGGGTCACTTACCCTTTGTTTACTTATTTTTTTCTCTTTTTTTGTAATAAAAATTCATAAAAACAATCAAAACCGACGGAACAATGTACGATTGACAAATAATTCGTGAACGGTTTTTTTTTTTTTTTCTTTTTTTGATTGAATGATTAAGCGGGTACAGTAAATGAAGGGGAGAACGCAAGGCAAAAAGATACAAATCGAGAAATATGGGTTTTGAGGGCAGGCAGGGGGCGTGGTGCGTGGTTGGTCGGTTGGCGGGGTGGGTTGGTGGTGTTGATGGTTGAGGTTTTTTTACGATCTGATGCCAATGAATTCTTTCGCCTTCCCCTTGTTGTGTGGAAAAGGGGATTGATATTGATTTCCTTTTTCTTTCATGGTGTGTGGTTTTGTGTTTTTTTTTGTTTTAAGTTTTTTATTTATGTTTTTTTGTTTGACATAACGCGCCTATGCTGCCCTGCCGACCGCTGGGGCCTGACTGCGCTGGTTACGCTGGTCCTGGGTGTCTGACAGCAACAGGAGACAGGAGGGAGAAATACATGGCGATCATTTTGTCCATACCATTACTTTAGTTCAGTCAAGATTCCAAACTCCAACGATCCCTTCCTCAGTGCTTTCCCACATCATCCAATATAATTTTATAAATAAACACCAGTAGGACGCGACTGTCCGGCGGGCTCGTTCGTTGGACAACCGTGCGTTTGTAGGTCTACAGATAAACCCGCCCCCCCCCCCCCCTCCCCCCCCGCCCCCCCCCCGCCCGACCCCCCCCTCCCCTTCCCCTTTTTTCGCTTTTCCCCCCACCCTCCAGGTATCCGGTGGGTGAGGGGAGTTTTTTTCCGATATATCTGCTTTGGTCTTGGCGGGTTGGGTAAAAACTGGTGTAACACTCATCCTTTCTGTTTTGTTTCCAATGGTGCCCCTTCCTCCCCCTTCAGCCGTAATCTAACTGTGGGGGTTTTATTTTTTGTGGTTTATTTTGGTTAAGTTATGTTATTGTTTATTTTCGGTTTGTTTTTTTTTTGGGTTTTTGTTGGTTTCTAAGTTTATTTTTTATTGTTATTTCTTCTTGTTTGTTTGGTTCGTTTATTGTGTTTTTTAAGTTTTTAATTTTTTGTTAATGTTTTTGGGGTTTTTTTTTTTATTTTTTGTTTTTTGTTGGTTTATGGTTTTTTGTTTTAAGTTTATTTGTGTGTTTGGGGTTAGTTGTTAATAAGTTTTTGTTTTTATTGTTTTTTATTTTTTTTTGGTTTAAGGAGAAAAAGGGGGGGAAATCTTATTGGTTGTTTCGTTTTTTTGTTTTGTGTGTTTTTTTTATTTTTTTATTTTAATTAGGTTTTTTGTTTCCTTTTGTTTTGTTGGTTGGGGTTTTTATGGTTTTGTTTATTTTTTGTTTAAGTTTTTTTTATTTTTTTTTTTTTTATTTTTTTTATTTTGTTTTTTAAGTTGTTGTTTTTTTTTTAAATTGTAGTTTATATTTAAGTTATTTTTATTTTTTTTATAGTTATTATTTTTGTTTTTTGTGTTTATGTTTGTTATTATTTATTTATTTTTTTTTTTTAAGGAGGGAAATCCACACTGTTGTTCTGCCCCTGTTCCACAATTGATGAAATGCTTGGTGTTGTAACAAGCCGCTCCCCTCGTTGCAGCAGTGCCCTGGCGTCCCGTCTCTGCGTGACGGGAAGGCCACCCGTTTTTGCGTGATTCCTATCAGAAATATTTTGTGTTTTTTGTTTGTGGAACGTTGTGTTCAGCCCCCCACCACACCACCAGCCGGCTTGCTTTTCGGCTTTCTTCTACTCCAGAGTTTTTTGACTGTGGTTATGGTTTTGAATTGTGGTTTACAAGCTCCAGCTGGTGGAATACCTATGGAACGCAAGGCAGTTTTTCACCCCAACGTTATTGGAATACAATTCTCTGAGATTGTGAGGAACTTTTTCCTAGGATCGAAAAAATAAAATTTTAATAAATTTTTTGACCATTGCCGCACCTACACGTGTAGTGGTAATAGTAATATAATTCTCTTCGGGGTATCTCCTGGACTGGGTGTTTTGACCGCAGGGGGATGGGGATAAATATGAAACGCAGAAAGGTTCAAAAAAGTTCAGGAGTTCAAGCCATGTGGCCTGGTCTCCGACTAGAAATGGAAAACACCATGTTAACATCATACTTCATTATTTCAGTTTCCTCCTATGGATCATTATTGAGGGAAAAAGGGATAAAAAAAAATAGGGATAAACGATCTTCAAAAATCTGGTGTCCCTTCATGCCCTGCTTCATGAGGTGGACCCCAGTTGTCCATTGAACTCTCCACCGGTCCATGGTCCCTTGGAGATTCTGGGGGTGTCAAGGTCGCTCGCTCGGGGTCGCGCCTTGGGTAATTATGGAAAGAAAAGTTCACGTGGACTGCTGTCGTGGGGGCAGGGGGATCGTTCTCGTCGTCTTGAGTGGCCTGAAGCTAAAAATCTTCCTAGCCGGGGGCTCTTGATTTCTTACTAACTAACGTATTTATTGCCCGTTCGTGGTCGGGTGGTAGGCGCTCTATGTACCTTTTGCTTCTTTCCTTATGTTCTTAGTAGATGATGTTGTGTGTCCTTGCCGTATTTACTGCGCAAACAGACAGAATCGGCACTACTCAAACCAAACCTTTACCTAAACAACAATAATCGTTTTTTCTTCTTTTCCTCCCTCCCCCTTTAGGGTGAAACCTATACCAAGCACCAAATTCGTTCATAGAACTAGACGCCAACGTTGTTTTAGAAGAGGCAAGCAAATGAGGTAGGGAGCCAAGATAGTCAGTTACATATGAGAAGGTGGGGGGACCAGCTGAAGTAAGGGGGGTTTATCTTTTCCCAGTATTTATACTGGTTTTATACAGTTGCCCAAAAAACGTTCCTATGGACTATTCTACACTTGAAGGTTATGAAAATGAAGCAAATGTTCCGGCCCTTTCGTCATGGTGGTCAGTAGTATTGAAGGGATATATCGGGAAACTTCTAGAGACTGTAGTCTGAGAGCTTCAAAGCAGCAGTGAGAAGGTCTACGAGGCGGAGACCCCCCCCCCCCCCCCCCCCCCCCCCCCCCCCCCCCCCACAAGGTGTTTTGGCTCCTTATCCTCCTTACAGTCTCCGGGGCAGCGGTGGTGGGGGTGGTGGTGCCAGGGGGTGGGGGGAGGGTGGGTTGGGGGGGGTGGGTGGATGATTGGGGGGAATGGATGGGGCTGGTTTAATATTGTTTCCCAAGGTCATATTGTCCTCTGGATCTGCCGTCGCGTTCTGGCTGTTGGGCCTCCTGGATATGAACCTATGATACACTGATTCGAAAAAGCTTTGAGCAGCTTGGTTTATTTTGTGGGGTGGTTTGGGGGGTGTGATTGATTTGGGTGAGTGATGTTGAAAAATGAGCAGCAGTGCTAATAAATTGAACTGAACTAATTGATTGAGGAGTTTGTGACAGAGAGAGTTTCCACGCGCATAAAAATGGAGGATGCTTGATTGAGAAGGCGAGCAGGCCTCCACGGGCAAGATTGTATAATCTCTTTACCCTGTTAGTAAAAAACGTTTCTGCTATCTGGTCCACAAACCCCATGTGAAACATTCGCCGAACCCAAAAGTAGTTTTTATTTTCTAGAGTCAATGCAGCTCCCCCCCCCCCCCCCCCCTTAAATACCCACGTGCATCTTACACTTATATTCCGTGTCCTTTCCCATTTTGTGCTCCTTTCCAAGCCTGGTTTTTTTTTCTCTCTCAAATTGAGAAGTGTAAATAAGCGTGACTATGAATCTTGATAGTATGTTAGTTTCGCAACTGCGCACGCGCGCGTGTTTTGTGTTTTGCGAGTGCGTGCCGCTTGTGCGTGTGTGTGTCGTACATGCTTTTACGAGCCAGAGTGTTCATTTTTCCTACATCTCATGTTTAGAGCTAGGCCGTCACTTTTGTACTCACTGTTTGTTTTTCACACACTCATGAATTAGTGTTGTGCCTATTTAAAGCAAACGTTTTTTAAAGTATTCTGTTTTGCGTACACATCTGCTAAATTGTTATAACGTCAGACGTTTAGCGGTTCTTGCGCCTTTAAGTAACATGCATATTCATTATTTAGTTTCTTATCTCTCAAAGAATCAACAGGGTTCTACAAAAACAACAACAACAAAAAACAAAAACAAACAAACAAAAAAAAAGCCAAAACGGTCGGAAACATTGAGAATATAGCGCCAATCGAAATCGACATGAGTTAATCTGTTTTTTTTTAAAAATCAGTAACAATTTGTGTTTTCAGTACTATTCTGCTTACGTTTGGAACACTTGAGGGGGCCCCTGGGAGCTTTTCCCGGTATTTTTTTTCCCCTAAAAATTCTGTACCGGTTGGGGGTGAATGGTTAGGGATTTTATTCCACAAGATCCATGGAAGAAAATTTTTGTTTTTTGGTTTATAAAACCCTTTCCCCCCTTTTAGGCGTTTAACTTTTACTCCGAAATTTTGCAAAGCACTTAAAGCAGTCTTCTTTTTCCCCCCTTTGCAAAACCATTCAATTTTTTTTTTTTAGATAAAATTTAAAAAAGGCCACTTCTTAGTAAAAAAAATTATCCAGCTGGCAAAATTTTGGGGGGGCGTTTCCTTTTTCGCTGTATTTAGGCCATTTTTTTTGGGGGCCATATCGGGTGTGTTCCGTCCATATCCCCCAAAAGGTATTTCCAAACCGGTCCCCCCATAACAGTTCAGGGGGTTTTGTAAAGAAAGATCCATATTTCGGGTTTTTTCCATTTGACTGTCTGCAGGGTTAATTAAAAAAAAAAAATCCCCAGGGAAAAAAAAAAAACCGGGGGCTTTTAGTCCCCACACCCCAAACCAAAACACACACACACGGCGCGCACGCACCACCCCCCACGCACCAAAAAACCACACAACACCAACACACACACAACAAAACCACACAACGCGGGGACGCACGCACGCCGCACACAAACATACCACACGAAAAAAGTCTTCTAGAGGGGGGGGTAATTTGATTTACAAGTTTTCCCTTTTCCCCCCAAAGTACCATGAGCACATATCCTGAAAACTCAAAAAAGCATACCCCGTCTTTTAAACCCAGACCCGTCTATTACTGTTTCCCTTGCGCCCCCCCCCCCGGGGGGGATCCGGGGGGTCTTTTGTACAAATTTTCCCCCCCCCATCGGGGCATTCTGTGTAAAAAGGGGGTCCCCTTATCCCTCGCTCTCAGTAACTCTGTCTCCCCCTTTTTGCTGTGGGGTTTTTTCTTCCTTTTCTCTCTCCCATATTTTTTTACCCCTTTTTTTTTCCCAAAAACCTCTTCCCAAAAATTTCTGCACTAAACGAAGTCGGAGTGAAACGGGACTTTTAACTCTCGATTTTTAGTTTTAAATTTCCCCCAACAGGGTTAAAACGAGTTCACCCGGCACCAGATACGGGAAAACGCTAAAAAAAGAAAAAGAAAAAAAAAAGGGCTTCGGGCCCCCTCCCCCCCCAAAAATTCCCCCCAGTCCCTGATTTTTTTTAAAACCCCCGTAAATGATGGGTTTGGTGATGACGTTTGATTTGGGAAATTATAAAGGTGAATTTTTTTTTTTTGCGGCCGTTTGTTTTTAAACCAGAATTTTGACCCAAACACCCATAAAAAAACCTGTTTTTGTTTCGCCCCCCCAATGGACCCCCAAACGTTGGGGGTTGCCAGGGACTTTTTTTTGGGGGGCCGGGAAAAAAGGGGGGAACCCGGGAAAATTTGGGGCCCGGCGTTTTAACCCCCCCAGGGAAATAAGGGGGGGGCAAACAAGATGGAAAAAAAAAAACCCCTAAACAAAACAAAAACAAAAAACAACAAAAAAGAAAAAGAAATCGCTTTTTTCAGTGGTGACAAAAAACATGTTTTTCTTTTCTGAAACTTAAAAAGTTATCATTTCCAACCTTTTTCAATAAACCTTCTACAAATTTTTTTTTCTAGAAAATTTTTTTTCATTTTTTCGTGAATGTGCGCCCGAGATATTTTTTTTTAAGTTTTTTTTCCGGGGTCGTTTCTATGAACTTAGAAAGTAAAAACAAAAATTTGGGATTTAGCCCCTTTTGCTAAAAAAAAGGGGGGGTTCGCCATTGTATCTGGCCCCAAAATGTAGAAATTTTTAAAAGGGGAGTAAAAATACCCCCCATCCATCCAACCCTGGCAAAAAAGGGCCCCTTTTGAAAAATTCAGGGAATAGACTGGCTATTGGACACATTTCATTTTTTTGCAAAATTAAAAACCCATCATTTTGCCTCTCCTGGTGTGGACTGAAAGGGGAAAAAAAAAAAGGGGCTAAAAACCCCAAAAAACCCTTTAAAATAGAAAAAAACAACTGGTTTCCCCCACCACACACACACACACAACACCCACACCCCACCCCACACACACCACACACGCACCACACACACACAGGGGAGGGGGGCGAGAGAGAAGGGGGGAAACTAAACCCAAAACCTCAAAAAATCAAGTTAAAAATAATTCACACACAAAACACAACAACCACCACCCCACACACACACACACCCCACAACACCCCCCCTTTTATGCCCAAAAGGAGTTTGCAATTGGGAAAAATGCTGTAGATTCCCAAAAGACGACCGGGAAGGGGCAGAAATAATGTTGATTTTTTTTAACAGTTTCACAAAATTTTAAAAAATTTTTGGAGGCTGCAAAGGGGGGGTTTTTTTGGGGATTTTGGGTGCGGGGTCGGTGAGGGATGGCCCCTTTTTTGGGTTTTTCTTTTTTACATTTTGCAATAGAAATGGAGTAAGGGGTTCATCCCGCCTATGACCCTCACGAAAAAAGCTTGGGGAAATTTTAGGAAGGGGAAAGGGGCCCAAACCTTGGGGAAAGGAATAGCAGAGGCAGCCGAAAGAATTCCAGTGGATCTGGTTCGGGGAAAAAAAAAAAAAGTAAAAATAAGGGGTTAGATTTTTCCAGCTTAGAACGGTTCCCCTTGGCTGCGGGATAAGACTCCGTCTAAAAAGGCACCGTTTTGGGGGCCCCCCCCCCATCCTAAAGTTGGGGGGTTGAATTTCCCACGGATAAGAAAAAAAAAGTATGGGAAAAGGGAAAGGGGGGATCTGGGATTTTTTCGGGAAAAAAGGCCCGGGTTTTTTTTGGGGTTTGGGAAAAACTGGGGGAAAGTGATATCGGGAAGGGTTTTCCCCTGTCGCTTAAATTGGGGGGAAAAGTGGATATCTGGGGGGGCTTTCCCCAGATGTCGCGTGAAATCGGGAACGTGTATTGGGGAAAAGGGTTTTCCCCTTTTCACAAAATTTTTTTTTTTTTGGAAAAAGGGGGTTCCCAAAAAGTACTGTGATATGGGGGAAAGGGCCCCTGGGAACCCTGGTCTTTCAGAGTCAGAAGGGCGGGAAAGGGAAGACAAAAAAAAGGGAAAGGATTTTCGAGAAAAAAGGAGGAAAAAAATTTATTTAGGGGGCAATTGGATTTTGGCTTTCTTGTCCTTTTTTTTTTTTCATTAATTTCTTGGGCATGGGGTTTTTACAAAGTACACAGTTTTTACACCAGTTCCCCCAAATTTACGATTGGAATTCAGGGGGAAAACTGGGGGAAAGCGTTCCCCCCTATTTACGGGGGTTTAAAAAAGGGAAAAGCGTTCCCAGATACCGGTTCCCAATATTTTTTAAAACCCCCAAACCCGGGCCCCCCTTTAAAATGTAAGAAGTTCAGGGCGGGAAAAATTTTTTGAGGGGGGTTTTTCTCTAACCTTCCTGCGGGTAAAACCCCTTTTAGAGTGTCACCCTTTCCTAATCCCGAAAATCTTTTTTTATGACATTTCCAAGAGTAAAGGGGTTAAAAATTTAAAAAAATTTTTTCCTTTTAAACGGAGGGGGAGGGGCCTGTGAATTTTCCCCCCCAAACCTTTTTTAAAAAATCAAAAGGGGGGTTTCTAAAAATCACCCCTTTTGGGGAATTTCTTTGAAGCATATTGTTACTGAACCGGGGTAAAAAACGAGTTTTAAGTTACGAACGTGTAGTTTTTTGCATAGGGGGTTTTTGTTTGATTGAAAAATTTGGGGACGGGTTTTATGATTCTTTTTAAACGATTAAAAAAAATCAGTATTTTGGGGGTTTTTTTTTTTGTGTGTTGTGTGGTGTGTGTGTGGTTTTTTTTTTTTGGGGGGGGGGGGGGGGGGGGGGTGGGAGGGGGGAGGAGGGGGGGAGGGGGGATGGAGGGGGGAGGGGGGGAGAGGGAGGGGAATCGGGGATGTAATTTTTTGGACAAAACGTCTGCCTGTTAATGGCAAAACCCCTAAAAAACAAGTGCATGGTCCCAAATTTTTGGGGGGTTTTTTTCCAAAACCCTTTTTTCCCCCGTATGCAAGGGAAAAGGGCCCCCCAACTGACAAAATTTTTACTTTTTTATTTTAAAAAACTGACGTCCTACACCACTGCACCCAAATTTATTTTTTCACCCTCTGCTTTAAAAACAATCCCTTTCCCCTTTAAATTCCGGATATTTACCCCAAAACCAAAATTTTTTTAAAAGGGGAATGGTAACAAGAAAATCGTGTGAAAGGGAAAACAGGGGGGATTGTCATTCGAAACTAAAAAAACAAAGGGAAAAAGGAACTAAAGAAACCCCGGGAAAAAAAAAACCCCGACGTTTACCCCCCCCCCTTTCCTTTGTCCTATTCCAAAGTTTTTTGTTCATGCATCTTTGCTTTCAAAAAAAAGTAAGGGGACAAAAAAACATTTTGTGATTTTTTAACAAAATTGCAAAGGGTTTTTTTCCCGGTTAAAACCCCCATCACCTTAAATTTGGAAAAACACCCAAATTTATCGTTTTCCTACTGCATGTTTTTGGTTTTGTAGTTCACATGCACTCTCGTGTTTTAGTAATGTGCAACCACATAATGGGTGCCAGTGCATTTCCCCCCCCCTTTCCCCCTCTGTGATGGGGTTTGTGGGGGTGTGTGGTGTGTTTTTTGTTTTTTGTTTTGTGTGTGTGTGTGTTTTGTTTTTCCTATCATCCCCTATATAAGGGTTTTTGCAGCAAAAAGTAAAAAAATCTGTGGGGAATGGGAAAAGTATGTGGAAATGTGTGTGAAACTTTTTTTTTTTTTTTTTCTTTTTTCAGTTGAAAAAATTATTTGTGTTGGGATGCCTGCTCCCGTTAGATAAAAAAACAACAAAAAAAAATTTTGGCCACTGGGGAAAATTTTTTTGATTTTTATGTCCCAAAACCCCTTTTTTGTGTTCTTCTCTCCCCTTTATAAAAAAGGTTCCCATCAGTTCAGTCAGGGGGGGCCCCACGGAGTTTCACCCCCACTACGCCCACTGTCTGGCTGAAAGGTTTCCCCCCATTTATTTCGTCCTTCCATTACCCCGGGCTTTTTTAAAGGGCCTAATCCAAGGTTTTTTTTTTGGGTTTGGGCTGTTTTGTTAAACATTGGATCTTGGGGTGGAAACCCCGCCTGAGCGGGGGGTTTTGGTTTTTTTTTTTCCCACATATTGGCCCCCCAAAGGGTTTAAAACCTTTTCCAGTTTTACTAAGTGAATAGGTTTTGGGCTTTTGCAGCCCCCCAGTTTTCTGATCTGAAAGAGGCCCCCCTTTTAACAGTGGTGCCCCGGGGTGGTTTTTTTAAAAAACATTTTGGCAAAGAAAAACGTCTAAATTTTTGGGGGGAAATCCGTCACCTTTTTTTTTTAAAAGTTGGGCTTGCCCGCACCCCCCCAAAGGGATCAAATTTTTCCCTGAAAACTGTTACACTTTTTTTCACCTAACATTTGTGGCTTGACATTGCTCTCTGCATTCCCTTTGGGCCCTTTGGTTTTTAAAAACGGGCATCTTTTCTTTTAGCTATCCTTTATATCATGTGGAGGGAAAATTTCAGGTAATAAAAGAAGGGGAAACGCTCTCGTTTTTTTGTACTGGCAGTTTCTTCTCTTGGAATAGCTGTGGCTTTTGTGATGGCAGCCTGTAAAAAAAATTTTTCTGGTATCCCCCTTTTTGGAGCTTCATTTTTTAAAATCCCCTGCATCATTGATGAAATTTTTCTTCCTCTAACACATCCTACGTTTTTACGTAGGGGCTATTTCCCTTTTAAAGGGTTTTCCCCCCCACGCCAAAGGGGGGGGTTTACCGGAATGGAATGGGGAGGTACCGTTGCACAGGGGTTTGACTACCCGGTCTGTGACACTGCCCCCTTTTTTTGGGGGCCCCAAAGGGTTTGGGTATCAAGCTGTTTTTCCCCACAAAAAAGGGACATGAATTTGTTTAAAAAAAACCCCAAAAATCACAAAGTACCACTCCTTTTGGCCAACATTTAATTTGGAAAAAAAAAACCCCACCCAACCCCGCAATTTTAAAAAGGGACAAAATTTTTTTGTTTATTTCTAAAAAAATTTTTTTTAAGGAAAAACCCCAAAGGCCATCAAAAAGACAGCTGGAAAACTAGGGGGTTTTTTTTTTGTTGGGTTTTTTTAAAAAAGAGAATGACCCTTTTTTCACACTAACTGCCCCCGGTTTTTTTCCTCAGGTTTTGTTCTTAAAATCTTTTATGCCCTTTAAAATTTTCCCTATCACCCCGCCCCCAGTTTTTTGGGGGGTTTTCCCCTTTGACGCGTTAGAAAAGGGGGAAGGAGATTGAGCCCTGACAAAAAGATCGGCACAGTCCAGCCCTTCGGGATTGCATGCTAAAAACCCTTTGTGGAAGTGTTTTTCTTTCATGAAGGGGGTTGTATTTTCGTTTTTGGGGGGAAAATTAATCTTTTTTAGAGAAAACACCCTGCGTGGGAAAGCCCCATACCGTCGTCACTAAAAGACCCACGCTTTTTCTGTTCCCCTCTTCCCAAAACCCGTCCTTTTGGCCTTTTGACGTTAGTTTTTTTCCGGCTTCTGCGCCGTGGGGAACTCCAGTCTCGCCCCCTTTCCATACTTTGACCTTTTTTTCCGGGGAAGTCCCTTGTCGCTAAAAAATGCTGCCCCTTTCCTTTCCCCTTTTGAGTGGGTTCGACTTCATTTTTCATCACCCAAAATCGTGTCGTGTCGTCGTGGGGGTCCGTCGATTCAGAAAAAAAAACCCTGGGTTTGGGTTCTGTTTTTTGTTGATTTTTTTGAGGGGTTTTTTTCTCCCCAAAGAGTATACACAAACTGCGAATGGTTCCGCGGGGCTCTAAAAAACCCCCCCAAAAAAGGGGAAAAAAAGTCCCAGAAAAAAATTTCCCCAAAAAACTCCCCTTTTAATGCTTCAAACATTTTTTTTGGTTTTTAAAAAACTTTTTGGTTCTTGATCTTTTCCGGGAAAATTTTAAAAACACTTTTTTTGGGGCCCCTGCTGCGCATTTCTCAAATTGAAGTCCGTGCATCCAAAACCCCCCCCCCCCCCCCCCCCCCCCCCCCCCCCCCCCCCCCGCGACACGGCCCTTAAATTTAAAGGGGTTTTGCCAAAAGGGGGAAAGGGGCTTTCCCAAGTACCCTTTAAATTTTCGGCGTTTGGGCTTTTTTTTTTAAAATTAAATTTTTCCCCTTTGGTGTTTCTTTAGAGTTCTGCAAGAAAAAAAAAAAAAAAAAAAAAAAAAAAAAAGCCCCCCCACAATTGGGGGAAAAAAAAAAAAAAAAAATTTTTTAAAAAAAATTTTCCTGACTTTTGAGCCTTTGCTTTTTTTTTTAATGCCCAAAAAAGAAAGAAGAAAAAAAAACAGTGTTTTCAAAAAGGGAAAAAAGAGTGAACCAAATTTTTTGGGGGGGGAAAAGGGGCCCTTTGGTATGAAAAGGGGGAAAAAGGGGGTGCTGAGGGGAAAATCAAACTTAACGGGGACGCGGGTTTTTTAGGGGAAGAAAAAAAAGGGGGAAAGGCCCTTTGGAGAATTAAAAACGTTTTTTTAAAGAGGGTGTGTGTGTGGGGTTTTTGTGGTGTGGGGGGGGGGTTGGAGAGAGAGGGGGAGGAAAAGGAAAAGGGGGGAGAGGGGGTTTATGTGGTGCATTGGTGTTTACAAGAGTTTTAAATTTTGGGGGGGAGAAGTTTTTAGAAGGGTGGAAAAATGCTTTCGGCCCAAAATTTGACCCCCTTTCTGTATCTTTTTTTAAAATTCCCTTTTTATCAAAAAAATATAATGATTTAACAAATTTTTTTGTCATTCAAAATTTCTCTTCTCTCTCTGCTCCTACAAACAGGTCGACTTTTTAAACGTTTCCATTTCATAAAGAAAAATACGCGTTTTCCCTTTTACTTTTTAAAAAATTTTTAGGTTTTTTTTTGGGCGGGTTTTTCTCAAAAAACGTATGCACAAGATACACAATGATTCCTGGGGTTCTTTGAGTTTTCCCAGGGAAAGTGACGAGGGCTGCAAGAGGCTCCCCTTTTTTTGTTTCTGGAATCTTCCCAGCATTTGAAAGGGGTTTTAGCACCCCATGGGGCCACACATCCCGTGGAAAAATTTTTAAAACGCCTTTAGACGGTTCGTACTCTGTTCCCGAAAAAATTTGTAATGGTTTTTTTTTTGTTGATTGGCCCGTGTTGCGCCCCCTATTTTGAAGCTTTTTTATTTCAAAAAAAATTTAATAAAATAATTTTGAAGCTCAGGAATTGGGAAAAGTAAGTTTTAGAAACCCGGGAAATTAGAATCAAAATTTTAAAAAGTGATGCGGGAAAAAATTTTTGGACACAGCTGTTTTGGGATTTTTTGGGGGGCCCCTTTTTACGGACAGTCTCTTAGGGCTGATCTGTGTACATCTGCAAAGTTTTAAAAAATGAAACTTTTTACCAGTATTTATTTTTCCGTTTTACGGGTTTTCCCCCGAAAGGGGGGGGGTCTTTTTAAAAGGGCAAGCGTTTGCCCTATGGGATGATCGGGTGAGGGACTCGATCACTTTTTTTCTTCTTTCTTAAAAACCTACTCTCTTTCCCCCCCGGGAGTTAAAAGGGTACCCCCTTCAGCTCGGGGAAAAATTTTAAATGCGCCGAAGGAGGGGGGGGAAAAATCCCGGTTTCCCCAAAGGTGTCCTCTGACTGACCTAGTGAGCAAACGACTACAGGGAAGCGTTCCGCCCGATGCCTAAGTAGGGGGTTTGTTTTGCAGTCTAGAACTACAGATTTATCCCCAAAAAAACCCCCCCCCCAAAAAAATTTTTTGGGGGGAAGAGGAAAATTTTTCGTACTTTGGTTACATTTTTTATATTTTCTTATAGTTCCCCTTTTTTGACTAGCCCCCCCCACAAAAAAGCAAACAAAAAAAACCAAAAAAAAATTTAGGCGTGTTTTTTAAAAATTATTGTGTGTGTTTGTTCTTTTCTTTTTCTTTTTAAAAAAGTTGGGGTTTTTTTGGGGGGAAAAAAAAAAAAAAAAAAAAAAAAAAAAAAATTTTCACGGGGGGGGAACCCCTTTTTTTGGCCCTTTGGGGCCCCGGCTGGGTTTTTTGCGACATTTTTTCCACCTTGTTACGGGGGGGGTTTTGGGGTTTGTTTTTTTTGATCCCCTTGGGGGGGAATTATCATTCAAAAAATTAAAAGTTCATGACGGGTTTTTTTTTCACCTTTTTTTGGGTTTTTGTTTTTTTTTTTTTTTTTTTTTGTTGTTGGTTTGTGGGGTTTTTTTCATATTTTTACCTCCATTTCTGTTTCGGGTGGAAGGAAATCTATCTTTGATGGAGTTTTTTGACGCCTTGAGTCTCTTTACGAGTGCAAGCTGTATTTTTTTTAAGGGAATTTTTTATTGGTGCGATGAGGGAAAATTGAACCCCTGTTTTTTAAAAGTGGGGGTTTCCCCCTTTTTATTGGCTTGGTTAAAATAGGCCTAAATTTATCGGGTAAATTATTGTTGGGGGTTTTTGCTTTTTTTCGGAATTTTGTCTTAAAAAGAAAAGACAGAAAAGATTTTCTCCATTAGGTTTTTTTTTTCAAAAGGGAAAAATTTTTGTTCTGGTCATGGGACGGCTTTCTCCAAAACCGCACATCATTTATTTTTTTGGGGGCGCTTTTTTTATATGAAGGGGGTCTTTGGAAAGTTTTTTTTTGGGAAATTTTTTGGGCAGATGACAACATATCTGAACTTCCGTCTTCATCATTTCCATTGTCGTGGGAAATCTTTTCCCAAACGTTCTGAGAAAAAAAAAATCTGGGCCTTTACGCACTTTTTCACGTTTTTCATTATGTTTTTTTACGC
>JAMYXO010004729.1:10000-16872 GCA_033310375.1 Conus canariensis | reverse complement strand
ATGTCTTTCTACGACTCTATGCAACACATGATGGGTTCATTAGAGTCACTGGCTATGTCCTTAAAGTCCTGCCCAATAACAGAAGAATATTTTGACCCAACTCTTGTTAGAAAGGGCGTTTACCCTTATGAGTACATGAACAGTTGGCAAAGGTTTGACGAAGATACACTTCCGCCTAAAGGCGCGTTCTTTTCTAGTCTCAGAGGAAAGGACATCAGTGATTCTGATTATTCGTATGCTCAAGATGCGTGGCAGAAGTTAGAGTGTAAAACAATGGGAGACTATCATGATTCATATTTGATGGCAGATGTATGTTTGTTGGCGGATATTTTTGAAAATTATAGAAAGACCTGCATGAAACATTACAGTTTAGATCCTGCGCATTATATTTCTGCGCCTGGGATGAGCTGGGACGCTTTCTTAAAATTTACTGGAGTACAAATTGATTTATTGTCTGACCTGCCAATGCTTCAGATGATTGAAAACGGATTGCGTGGGGAATCAGTATGGCGTCGCACCATTACTGTAAAGCAAACAACAAATACTTGGACGACTATGATCCAAGTAAAAGGTCTAACTATCTTATGTATTTAGATGCAAACAATCTGTATGGATGGGCAATGGCGCAATCACTTCCATTACGCAACTTTAAAATGTACACAGGACTCAAAGACATTCAAAAGTTTTTAAAATGGCTACCTACTCTAGAAGTTGATCGTAAAAGAGGTCTCATTCTAGAAGTTGATTTAGAATATCCTCATGAACTTCATGATTACCATAATGACTATCCATTAGCGGCAGAAAGTCTAAAAGTGTCAATGACAGAACCACCTAAACTTGTGCCTAATCTTCGTGACAAAAAAAATTATGTCTGTCATTACAGACTTCTTCAATTTTATTTAAGACATGGTTTGAAGTTGACAGCTGTTCATCGTATAATTGCTTTTGATCAAGAACAGTTCATGAAACCATACATAATGAAGAACACTGATCTCAGAACTAAATCCACAGATGCTTCAGAAAAAGACTTTTTCAAGTTGATGAACAACAGCTGTTTTGGAAAGACTATGGAAAATCCGCACAAGCGTAAAGATGTTAGATTGGTCACCAGAGAAAACGTTGCAATTAAGTTGACTTCAAAACCTAATTATCAGGACTTCAGAAGATTTCATGATCAGCTTTTTGGCATAATGATGAAAAAAAAGAAAGTCAAATTGGATAAGCCCGTTTTTATTGGGTTTACTGTTTTAGAGCTGTCGAAGCTTTTGATGTTAGAATTTCTTTATGACTACTTTAAGCCCTTGTATCCAGAGTCCAGAGTTCTGTACACAGATACAGATTCCTTTGTAATCGACATCCCTACTGAAGATATCTATAAAGACATGGAATTAGAAGTAGCTAAAGGGCATGCGGGATGGTACGACACATCTGATTACCCTAAAGATTCGCCTTTGCATTCAGATATTAACAAGAAGGTTTTAGGTAAGATGAAGGATGAATTATCTGGAGGTGTGATCAAGGAGTTTGTTGGTTTGAGGTCGAAAATGTACAGTCTTTCAAGCCAAAAAAAAGTTGTTAAAAAAGCAAAGGGAATATCTCGTAGTGTTGTGCAATCAAGCATATCCCATGACAACTATAAAAAAGCATTGTTTGACAATAAGACTTTTCATCATGACAACGTAAAACTACGATCTAATCTACATGAGATCAACACAACTGTTGTAACAAAGAAGTCATTAGATAGAACAAACACAAAACGTGTGTTTGTTAATCCAGAGTTTTCATATGCAATTGGGCACTGGAGAATAGTATAATCATATGGGCTTATATTTTTCAGCAATCGCACGTTCAATTATATCATCATCTAATTTAGCAAAATTAATATTATTTATTAATGCTAGATGTGCTTTAATTTTTTTTGTCATTTCGCAATATTCATGTTCCCATACCCATAAATCAAAATAAAAGCTTTGGGGTTTAAAGCGATTGTCTGGCGATTGTTCTAGCCAGGGATTGTCAATCTTCTCAAATACTTCTTTAATGATATACTGATACTCAAATAAATCTTGCATTAATTTTAAAGACTTTTCCTTTGCCATTTCTGCCATTTCCCTTTGAGCTTCCATTTTAAACCCAAATGTATTTGTGTAGATTAAAACAGTTCGTTAAGCTTAACTATATCATCACCCAATTCAACCAAATTATTTTTCATTACTGCTAAATGCGCTCGAATTTTTTTAATATATTCCCAATCAAAATTTGAGGTTTTGTCTAGCATAGCATAATCAATCTTCTTAAATATTAGTCTAATAGCAAGATTATAATCAAATATTTTTCGCATTATTTCTAAGGACTCTTCCTTCACCATTCTTGCTTCCAGTGCCATTTTACGTAAGGATTCTTCCTTTTCCATTCTTGCCGCCATTTTAATTTAAATTAAAAATAATTAAGCGACTGGAACTGTGTCTGGAGGGATTATCTGCAGTTCTTCCTTCACAAAAGATCTTCGGGGGGCTGGTCGTTTTGTTGTGTCAGTTTCTCGTAAATAATACACGGGTGGATTCATTTTCACAATTTTTTTTATCTCATATGGATCAACACTCCAAACTGGATCTGTTGCCCTGATGCGAGTGTCCCCTTCCGCTTCTCCCGGCGAATAAAGGTATCTCACTTTCAAACCAAATGGTAATAGTTTGCTTGATGAAGACTCTCCTTCAACAACATTTATTGTTTGTTTTCTGATTGCTTGTACTGGTTTTAGACCTTTAAATTCTTCATTATTCATTGCACGTAGAACTGAGGGCAGTCTTTTTACCCATTCTGTGTTGCGAGAATTGTCAATCAGCTCTCTGTGATACTGGTAGGAGAAAAGTCTTTCAGATAACTGTTTGTTAAAGTTTTCAACCAAACCCTGTGATCTGTGAACACCCGGAATGCCTCTTTTAATGGTAACTCTATGTTTTAACAATAATTGATTCACTTGACCTTTAAATTCTTTTCCATCATCGACTTGAATCATGCGAGGATAAGTTAACGGGCCTCGTTGATATATCAGTTGTAAAGCGACAGCAACAGCAGAAGCACTCTTTTGTGTTAATGGTTCAGCATCTTTGTATCTTGAAGCTATGTCAATGACTGTAAGTGCGTACTTAAATCTTTTTCGTCTAATCGTATCATGGGGTAAATATAGAAGGTCCATTTGATGGGTGTCGTTTGGAGTTATATTCACAAAGTGTGGTCTCTGTATTCGTTTAGGCGCTGGTAAATAAATTTGCCAAATCGCTTGTTTAGATAACCATTCTTTTGCTGTTTGTTCACTGACTCCCGCTGCTTGGCTAAGCTTTTTAATTGCTGTTATTCCCTTCCAATATCCTTTTGGCGAATAATAGATCTTGTTCATTTTTTATTCAGCCAATATTATGTGCAACAAAATACACAACGGTCATGCCAAAGACAATAAACAATATTTCTTGCATCTTTTGTTTTTCTGATGGTTGATAAAAGTCGCTAAATTTTGGTGGGGGCAATGTCTCGATTGGCTTGCCTGTTACAAGATAATATTCTTTTATTGCCTGGTCAACATCTTTAAATGTGTAAGCTGCATGTCCCTGTTGTTTAAGTCTGTCGTTAATAAAATCTAACTGCTCCATTCTTTGCTTTTCATAGGTGTCTTGTGCAGCAGCTAGTTGCTCCATAGCTCTGTTATGTCTTTTTCTCTCATCGTTATTTTGTAGTTTACTAAACGCGTAATTACTTCCGCTAAAAGCAAGCGCATTAACCACAGCGCCACCAATCATCATTACGAGTGAAGCCATTTTTATAAATGTATTTTTTTAATTTTACATATTGATACTGTCTGGAATTATTCCTTGCTTAACTAGAAAATCTTTCGTAGCAAATGAAGCTGTAATAACAGCAATCAACTTTGCTGAGTCTTCAAAGCCTAGTTTGCCAAGATCTGCTGGTTTTATTTTTAACAGGCTTTTACCAAGCATTGTGTATCCTACACTTAGGCCTCCAATAACAGCAGAATGGTATACGAGGTTAGCAACAGTTTTTTCGGTGCTCATTTTTAAAAAATAAAATAATATTTATTGTTATTAATAAAACATGAACTGCGATGATTTACTTCCTGAACTTACAAATGATCAAGTTGATGACCAAGCTATTATGCGCCAAAAGGAAAGGCTGTATTCTTTAGCAGCATGTGGAAAAACAAAACAGTACCTTGGAAATGAATTCAGCATAGAACAGATACAACAGATGTCGCCACAAGACATTGTAAAGTATCACAACAGGTATGAAGCGCAACTGGGGTCAAGAATGGTAAAAAGTGTTGGGCAAACGGTTCTTAGTTTGTACACTAAACTAGTTAGTAGATTTGCTCCCATTGATTCTGAACAAGATTTTATGTATGATTTAACACAGGATCCCGTTTTAACAAAGTCATTAGAGTCTCTAGGATGTGATCTATATTACAGATTTGGAACATTATTGTCGCCATTAATCATGGGATTAATTACTTTTAATCATATAGATTTTGTTTCCCTTCAAAATGACCGAGCCAGAAAATCAGCAGAAAACATTGATGGAGAAAGTGACCAGTAAAAAGCCTCCTCATCCTGGGCGTGTTGCAGCAGGAAAAAAATTAGCAGAGTGGAACAAACAAAAAAAATTAATGTTGCAATCACAGAATATAACTCATAATGAAAACATAACACCGCCAACGCCAGCTGTAAATACACAAGCTGATTCAAGACCTACAACACCAAAGTCGTCATGGATTATTTGGATTAAAAGAGTTGGCATTTTTGGCGTCATTGCTGTTGGTGGGGGTGGTTATTACGTTTATAAAACATATAAAGAAAGACAGCAAAAACCAAAGCAGCCCAAAAAATCACAGCCACTAAATACAAAATCTGAACAAAAAAGAATACCAGAACCGCCAACAACAAAAGATCATTTTGATCCATTTGATATGCAGTAATATTTCAAGAACTTAATAAATAATTATAAGTGACTTGAATAAGAACTTGATAACGACTTGATGACGACTTGATAAAAACTTAAATAAGAACTTGATAAGAACTTGATGACGACTTGATAAAAACTTAATGACGACTTGATAAGAACTTAATGACGACTTGATGACGACTTGTTAAGAACTTGAATAAGTACTTGAATAAGTACTTGAATAAGTACTTGAATAAGAACTTGTTAAAAACTTGATGTTGACTTGTTAAGAACTTGAATAAAAACTTGTTAAGAACTTAAATAAGAACTTGAATAAGAACGTGATGCCGACTTGAATAAGAACCTAGAACGACTTAATGACGATTTTTTTCACAATTAATTGTTACATTCTTTTCCGGGGAGACAACTCCCTTCTGCCTTTATGTAGTATCTAGGTCAGACATGTCTAGCCACGGCTTACTCAACTGCACAATAGCCGAGTCGAAGCGTCGCACTGTTTCCGGGTTCGTGTTGAGTTACACATAAGGGCGTCAGGCCGCCACGCGGCATTGTATAAATTTAGACGGCGTCGTTCAGTACAGGCGTTAGACGTCATTGTATAAATTTAGGCAGCTAAATTTCTAAACATATCAAAACATGTTTCTTACCTTCCCCCAATCACAAGACTAGATAGAATCAGCTGATTAGTAACAGTGACGACATTTCCGCCCAGCACTTGTGTTGTTAGCAACTAAACCTAGCTGTCTTGTCATTTGCGGGTGTGCAGTGCAGTCGTGTTTTCAGTTAGAAAGTGTTGTGTTATGTCGCAAGACAGTATCTCTTCTGAGATAGAACTTCTTGAATCACAAACCGTTCATCAAGAATTGCTATTTCATTGAAGTCTACTCCATGAGAAAAGAACTAAAAGCAATGTTTTCATATAGTGAGGAGATAAGGCAGTATTGGTCCACTCCCATTCAACTACCAATGCAGCTTGAAACACGATCTTCTCAAGAGCCACAGCAGAGAACGGCCGCGCTCTAGCTAGAGCGCGTGAAATGAATATTAAACAGGCACACGTCACAGCCTATAGCAGAAAGCCACGCTTTAACGGCCGCGGTCTAGGTGGATCGTCGCTTTGTCACGTCCTATTCAACAGGCTGCCTATTCAGGCGGCCGCCGGGTGTACTTTATACAATTGTCTTGTTTGTTGAATCAAGCTTTTAATAAGTGCACTTGGTGGCTGCTTAGAATAATCTTCAACAACGTGCCACGATTCTACGCTTGTGTGAACACACATCCCACCCCTTTTCAGATAGCTTTCAATAGCCAGTCATTCCTCACAATAGAATAAAATCCCAACTTGGTTGACAAATAGCCCTCCTAAGAATAAAGGCATGGTTAACCAAGTCCCCATTGTTTTGTTTGTTTACTTCTTAACGGTCCAGTGACAGAGAACTATAAAACAGATAATCCTACACATTATGTATGTTTGTAAAGTGTTTACTATTAGAGAACTATAAAATAGGCATTCTGGGTAAGCCGCCGGAGCAGCAGCGAAACCGGCTTTAGCCGGTTGGAGCTGGCGGAGGTGGGTGAGCCAGAATGCCTATTTTATAGTTCTCTCAACTGAATCGACGCTATAACCGGTGTAACTCACTTATTATGACGGACATCTAACACCTGAATAGCCGCTTCCGTCCGCCATCTTGTGTGTGTGTGTGTGTGAGAGAGAGTGAGTGAGTGAGTGTGTGTGTGTGTGTGTGTGTGTGTGTGTGTGTGTGTGTGTGTGTGTGATTTGTTTTTGGTTACAACTACACTTGCTGATATGGGATGTGCTGTCTAGTGTGCAGAAGGTCAGTTGAGAGGTGAAGGTCCCCGCTGTACTGACCACATCGTAGCAGTGTTTCAAGGTCATG
>JAMYXO010004729.1:0-7500 GCA_033310375.1 Conus canariensis | reverse complement strand
CACACAGACATACAGGAGGGCAAAGAGAACATGTTCGGTTCACCACACACAAATACAGGAGGGCGAAGAGAACATCTTTTCACCACATAAAAATACAGGAGTGCAGAGAGAACATCTTTTCACCACACAGACATACAGGAGGGCAAAGAGAACATGTTCGGTTCACCACACACAAATACAGGATGCCAAAGAGAACATGTTTGGTTCACCACACACAAATACAGGAGTGCAGAGAGAACACCTTTTCACCACACGCAAATACAGGAGGGCAGAGAGAACATCTTTTCACCACACACAAATACAGGAGTGCAGAGAGAACATCTTTTCACTACACACAAATACAGGAGGGCAAAGAGAACATGTTTGGTTCACCACACACAAATACAGGATTGCAGAGAGAACATCTTTTCACCACACACAAATACAGGAGGACACAGAGAATATCTGTTCACCACACACAAATACAGGAGGGCAAAGAGAACATCTTTTCACCACACACAAATACAGGAGTGCAGAGAGAAGATCTTTTCACCACACACAAATACTGGAGTGCAGAAAGAACATCTTTTCATCACACACAAATATAGGAGGGCAAAGAGAACATCTTTTCACCACGCACAAATACAGGAAAGCAAAGAGAACATGTTTGGTTCACCACACACAAAAACAGGAGGGCAAGAGAACATCTTTTCACTACGCAGAAATACAGGAGTGCAGAGTGAACATCTTTTCACCACACACAAATACAGGAGTGCAGAGAGAACATCTTTTCACCACACACAAATACAGGAGTGCAAAGAGACCATCTTTTCACCACACACAAATACAGCAGGGCGAAGAGACCAGCACCTTCTGCAGCCTGCTGTAGTAGATGCTGAGGTTGTCGTGGCTGAAGACTTTGTCCAAAGCCTGTCGTCTCAACTTGCCGTCGGCGCCATTGGCGTACGTGATACTGTGTCGGGTGACTAACGGCTCGAACATCATGAACTGCTCCACTGCAAACCACCACACCCATACTGTCCACCTGTACTTCAGGCATGCAAACCACAACACCCGTCCTGCCTACATGTACTTCAGGCACGCAAACCACCACACCCATACTGCCCACCTGTACTTCAGGCATGCAAACCACCACACCCATACTGCCCACCTGTACTTCAGGCATGCAAACCACCACACCCATACTGCCCACCTGTACTTCAGGCATGCAAACCACCACACCCATACTGCCCACCTTCAGGCATGCAAACCACCACACCCATACTGCCCACCTGTACTTCAGGCATGCAAACCACCACACCCATACTGCCCACCTGTACTTCAGGTATGCAAACCACCACACCCATACTGCCCACCTGTACTTCAGGTATGCAAACCACCACACCCATACTGCCCACCTGTACTTCAGGTATGCAAACCACCACAACCATACTGCCCACCTGTACTTCAGGCATGCAAACCACCACACCCATACTGCCCACCTGTACTTCAGGCATGCAAACCACCACACCCATACTGCCCACCTTCAGGCATGCAAACCACCACACCCATACTGCCCACCTGTACTTCAGGCATGCAAACCACCACACCCATACTGCCCACCTGTACTTCAGGTATGCAAACCACCACACCCATACTGCCCACCTGTACTTCAGGCATGCAAACCACCACAACCATACTGCCCACCTGTACTTCAGGCATGCAAACCACCACACCCATACTGCCCACCTGTACTTCAGGCATGCAAACCACCACACCCATACTGCCCACCTGTACTTCAGGCATGCAAACCACCACACCCATACTGCCCACCTGTACTTCAGGCATGCAAACCACCACACCCATACTGCCCACCTGTACTTCAGGCATGCAAACCACCACACCCATACTGCCCACCTGTACTTCAGGCATGCAAACCACCACACCCATACTGCCCACCTGTACTTCAGGCATGCAAACCACCACACCCATACTGTCCACCTGTACTTCAGGCATGCAAACCACCACACCCATACTGCCCACCTGTACTTCAGGCATGCAAACCACCACACCCATACTGCCCACCTTCAGGCATGCAAACCACCACACCCATACTGCCCACCTGTACTTCAGGCATGCAAACCACCACACCCATACTGCCCACCTTCAGGTATGCAAACCACCACACCCATACTGCCCACCTGTACTTCAGGCATGCAAACCACCACACCCACACTGCCCACCTGCACTTCAGGTATGCAAACCACCACACCCATACTGCCCACCTGTACGTCAGGCATGGGTTGTTTTATTCCACAGGAAAAAAACATTCTTGCACACATTTATCGACATTGTACAACATGATCAAAATACCCCCCCCCACACACACACACACACACACACACAAACCAAAACAAAACAGGCAAAGGTACTTAAAAAGTGATAATGAATTCCAAGTCAACTTATTTCATGTGTCAACAGCACTTAAAAAGTGGTAATAAATCCAAGTCAACTTATTTCATGTGTGAAAGGCACTTAAAAAGTGGTAATGAATTCCAGCTTATTTCATGTGTCAAAGGCACTTAAAGTGGTAATAAATACAAAGTCAACTTATTTCATGTGTCAAAGGCACTTAAAAGTGGTAATAAATACAAAGTCAACTTATTTCATGTGTCAAAGGCACTTAAAAGTGGTAATAAATTCCAGCTTATTTCATGTGTCAAAGGCACTTAAAAAGTGGTAATGAATTCCAGCTTATTTCATGTGTCAAAGGCACTTAAAAGTGGTAATAAATACAAAGTCAACTTATTTCATGTGTCAAAGGCACTTAAAAAGTGGTAATAAATACAAAGTCAACTTATTTCATGTGTCAAAGGCACTTAAAAAGTGGTAATAAATTCCAAGTCAACATATATCATGTGTTAAAGGTACTTAAAAATGGTAACAAATACCAATTCAAGTTATTCCAGACATGCTCACTCTTTCTTCCTTCGTCTCTCTCACCCTTCTCAAACCACAATGCCGGATTCAAAAAGTCAAGTTTTGATCAATGAATAACCTGTACCTTCTCCCTCAACACCCCCACCCCATCCCCGTCCTCCCTTCTCCCCCCCCCTCCCCCCAGCAAATCCCTGCACTCCCTTCCTGATCCCTTCTCCTCCCCTCCCTTACTCCCCCCCCCCTCCTTTCTGACCCAGGGCGGCCCTGGCTTTGAGGCAGCTGACCTGGGCGGTCAAAGAGGTGCTGGTGCTGGCGGAAGAGTTCCGGGGTGGAGATGCTGACGGTGTACTGCTTGCCCCACCAGAAGGAGGCGATGGGGCCGAACTCCTTGTGCAGCCCCATCAGGAACTCGTGCAGACTGCCCGCCTTGCTGATCTCGTTGATGTTCCCATTTCTGACAGGAAGAAACCACAGGGTCAGTCTCCACCTGACCTGAACGGCATCACGTGAAACAACAATCTACCAGGGTCAGTCTCCACCTGACCTGAACGGCATCACGTGAAACAACAATCTACCAGGGTCAGTCTCCACCTGACCTGAACGGCATCACGCGAAACAACAATCTACCAGGGTCAGTCTCTACCTGACCTGAACGGCATCACGTGAAACAACAATCTACCAGGGTCAGTCTCCACCTGACCTGAACGGCATCACGTGAAACAACAATCTACCAGGGCCAGTCTCCACCTGACCTGAACGGCATTACGTGAAACAACAATCTACCAGGGTCAGTCTCTACCTGACCTGAACGGCATCACGTGAAACAACAATCTACCAGTCCTCTGATTTCACATCTATAACTACACATAAACAACAAGACAAGAGAAAGGTCAGGCGTTAAAGGTCATGAAGGTAACGACAAGGGAAAGGTCAGGTGTTAACAGTAATGAAGGTAATGACATGGGAAAGGTCAGGTGTTAACGGTCAAGAAGGTAACGACAAGAGAAAGGTCAGGTGTTAAAGGTCATGAAGGTAACGACAAGAGAAAGGTCAGGTTTCAACAGTCATGAAGGTAACAAGAAGACAGACTGCAGTGGTGCTGGAAACAGACAAAAACACGGAGATACACAACGGAGTGCACAGTGACGCTGTCCTAGTACACAACATGAAGGACAGCGATACACAACGGAGTGCACTGTGTCGCTCAGTCACAATACACAACATGAAGGACAGCGATACACAACGGAGTGCACAGTGACGCTCAGTCACAATACACAACATGAAGGACAGCGATACACAACGGAGTGCACAGTGATGCTCAGTCATAATACACAACATGAAGGACAGCGATACACAACAGAGTGCACAGTGATGCTCAGTCCTAATACACAACATGAAGGACACCAGTCACTGTTTGACATGACGCTCAGTCATAATACACAACATGAAGGAAACCAATCACTATTTGACATGACGCTCAGTCATAACACACAACATGAAGAAAACCAGTCACTGACATGACACTCAGTCATAATACACAACATGAAGGAAACCAGTCACTGTTTGACATGACACTCAGTCATAACACAAAGCATGAAGGAAACCACTGTTTGACGTGACGTTCAGTCATAACACACATGAAGGAAACCAGTCACTGACATGATGCTCAGTCATAATACACAACATGAGGGAAACCAGTCACTGACGTAACGCTCAGTCCTAATATACAACATGAAGGACAGAGATACACAACAGAGTACACAGTGACGCTAAGTCATAACACACAACATGAAGGAAACCAGTCATTGTATGACATGACGCTCAGTCATAACACAACATGAAGGAAACCAGTCACTGTTTGACATGACGCTCAGACATAACACACAACATGAAGGAAACCAGTCACTCTTAGACATGACGCTCAGTCATAACACACAACATGAAGGAAACCAGTCACTCTTAGACATGACGCTCAGTCATAATACACAACATGAAGGAAACCAGTCACTGCTTGACATGACGCTCAGTCATAACACACAACATGAAGGAAATCAGTCACTCTTAGACATGACACTCAGTCCTAATACACAACATGAAGGAAACCAGTCACTGTTTGACATGACACTCAGTCATAACACACAACATGAAGGAAACCAGTCACTGCTTGACATGACGCTCAGTCCTAATACACAACATGAAGGAAACCAGTCACTACTTGACATGACGCTCAGTCATAACACACAACATTAAGGAAACCAGTCACTGACATGACGCTCATTCATAACACACAACATGAAGGAAATCAGTCACTCTTAGACATGACACTCAGTCCTAATACACATGAAGGAAACCAATCACTGTTTGACATGACGCTGAGTCATAATACACAATAAGAGGGAAACCAGTCACTGCTTGACATGACTCTCAGTCATAATACACAACATGAGGGAACCAGTCACTGCTTGACATGACGCTCAGTCCTAACACACAACATGAAGGAAACCAGTCACTGCTTGACATGACGCTCAGTCGTCACAAACAAACATGAAGGAAACCAGTCACTGCTTGACATGACGCTCAGCCACTATACAGAAACAATGAAGGAAAACCAGTCACTGCTTGACATGACGCTCATTCATAACACACAACATGAAGGAAACCAGTCACTGACATGACGCTCAGTCATAATACACAACATGAAGGAAACCAGTCACTGACATGACGCTCAGTCATAATACAACAACATGAAGGAAACCAGTCATGACATGACGTTCAGTCATAACACACAAACATGAAAGGAAACCAGTCCTGACTGACGATCAGTCATAAACACAACATGAAGGAAACCAGTCACGACTTGACATGACGTCAGTCATAAAACACAACATGAAGGAAATCAGTCACTGCTTGACATGACGCTCAGTCGTAATAAAACAAAATGAATGAAACCAGTTATTTATTGACATGACGCTCAGTCTAATACAGAACATGAAGGGAAACCAGTCACTGCTTGACATGACGCTCAGTCGTAATACACAACATGAATGAAACCAGTTACTACTTGACATGACGCTCAGTCCTAATACACAACATGAATGAAACCAGTCACTGCTTGACATGACGCTCAGTCCTAAACACAACATGAATGAAACCAGTCACTGCTTGACATCACGCTCAGTCCTAATACCAACATGAATGAAAACCAGTCACTGTTTGACATGACGCTCAGTCAAAACACAAACACATAAAGGGAACCAGTCACTGTTTGACATGACGTTCAGTCATAAACACAACATGAAGGAAACCAGTCACTGTTTGACATGACGCGCAGTCATAACACACAATAAGAGGGAAAACCCAGTCACTGTTTGACATGACGCTCAGTCATAATACACAACATAAGGAAACCAGTCACTGACATCACGCTCAGTCATAAACACAATAAGAGGGAAACCAGTCAGAGCTTGACATGACGCTCAGTCATAACACACAACATGAAGGAAACAGTCACTGCTTGAATGACGTTCAGTCACAACACACAACATGAAGGGAAACCAGTCACGGGACATGACGCTCAGTCATAATACAGAACCTGAAGGAAACCAGTCACTGTTGACGTGACGCTCAGTCGTAACACACAACATTAAGGAAACCAGTCACGTTTGACTTTTGAGCTCAGTCAATAAAACATGAAGGAAACAAGTTACTGTTTGACATGACGCTCCGTCGTAACACACAACATTAAGGGAAACCAGTCACTGTTGACATGACGTTCAGTAATAACACAAACATAAGGAAACCAGTCACTGTTTGACATGACGCTCAGTCATAACACAAAAGAAGGGAAAACCAGTCACTGTTTTGACATGACGCTCAGTCAATAACACAAATAAGGAAACCAGTCACTGCTTGACACGTCGCTCATTCGTAACACAAACATGAAGGAAACCAGTCATGCTTGACACGACGTCAGTCATAAATACAACATGAAGGAACATCCACTGCTTGACATGACCTCAGTCATAATACAAAACCCATGAAAGAAACCAGTCACTGCTTGACATGACACTCACAGCACGCACATACAGAAAATGACATGATGCACTAACACACCAACACAGGCACTGACATACGACACAGCATGATGGCCACTCCAGCCACAAACCTCAGGACTGCAACTAAGAAACAGCATGATGTGACCCCAGCAACAAACCACGGCATGAAACCTACAACCAGCATGTCCCACCCCAGCCATCAATCACAGTCATGCAACTACAGAACACATGAGGACTGAAACCAACAGACATGACCTCACATACACAACATTAAGAGATCTGACATCACCGCCAGCATAACACAATAAGAGGAACCATCAAGCTTGACCATACGCTCATTCATACACACACAATGAAGAACCCAGTCACTCTGACATGACGTTCAGTCAACAACACACAACATGAAAAACACAGTCACTGACCTGACCCACGTCATAAACAGAACCGAAAAACCACACTGTTGACGTGACGCCAGTCGTAACCACAACCATTAGAAACACGTCACTGTTGACGTACGACTCAGCAA
>JAMYXO010004728.1:0-16874 GCA_033310375.1 Conus canariensis | reverse complement strand
TTGGGGTTTTGGGGGGGGGGGGGGGGGGGGGGGGTTTTGGGGGGGGGGTTTTTGGTGGGGTGGTGGGGTTGGTTTTTTTGGGGTTGGGTGGGGGGGGGTTTTTGGGGTTTGGGGTTTTTTGGGTTTTGTGGGTTTTTTTTGGGGGGGGGGGGGTTTTTTGGGGGGGGTGTTTTTTTTGGTTGGGGTTTTTTGGGGGGGGGTTTTGGTGTGGGTTTGGGGGGGGGGGTTTTTGGGTTTTTTGGGGGGGGGGGGGGTTTTGGGGGGGTTTGGTTTTTTTTTGGGGAAAAAGGTTTTGGGGGGTTGGTGGGTTTTTGGGGGTTAAAATTTTGGGGGTTTTGGGGGGGGGTTTTTTTGGGTTGTTATTTTGTTTGGTGGGGGTTTTTTTTTTGGGTTTTTGTTGGGGTATTGGTTTTGGGGGGGTAGGGGGGGTTTTTTTTTTTGTTTTAATTTTGGGGTTTTTTGGGGGTTTGGGGGGTTGGGGGTTTAAAAAGGAAAATGGGGGGGGGGAAAAAGGGTTTAAAAGGGAAAAAGAGGGGGGGGTTTGGGGGTGGGGTTTTGTGAAGGGGGTTGGGGGTTAAAGGGGTTAAATTTTAGGAAAAGGGTTTAAAGGGGGGTTTTTGGGGTTTGGTTTTGGGGGGGGGGGGTTTTGGGTTTGTGTGTGTTGTGGTGTGGGGGGGGGGGGTTATGCTGGGGGTTAGGGGGGGTTTTGGGGGTGGGTTGTTGTGGGTTGGGTTTTTTGGGTTTTTTTTTCATAATATAATCCATGTTATTTGGGAGCCCACTTCGTTGGTTGTTTTGTGTGGTTGGGGTTTGGGTTTGGGTTTTGGGGGTTGTTTTTTCAACGTTGGTTTAATGTGTTTCTGAAAGAGAGGGGGAAGTGTTTTTTGGGGGTGTATTGTTTTTTTGGGGGTCTTTTTTTGGGTATTCTGTTTGCTTTTTGTGTTGGGTGTGTTTTGGGGGTTTTTTGGGGTGTGTTTGTGTGTGTGTGTTTTTTGTGTTGTTTTTTTCCCCTGCGGGGGGTGGTGGGGGGAAGGAAGATTGTTGTTCTTACTTTAAGTATATTTTTTGGGGGACGCGCGCGTGTGGGGGTGCACGTAAATGATGTATTTGATTTCTTGTTCTTGTTCAAAAATCCTAAAAAAACTTCAACATTCACGCATGCAGTCCCCAAAAAACCCCCCCACACAACACCACACACACACACACACACACACCCCCCACCCACACACCCAAAAAACACCAAAAAATACAAAAAACGCCCCCGCGCGCGCGCCCACGTGCGCACTCACAACAAAAAACAAACGTATCCCGCGAACGTTCGCTTGCTCCTCCCCCAAAACCCCCATATACACAGTGTGCTGTGCACCCCAAAAACCCACCCCCGTGCGCACAATACACGCATACACATAAGCGCACAAAAGCAAACAAAAAAAGGGGGCACATCCCCCAAGCCCCCATACAAAGAAAACACACATACACACTTTTTATGTACAAAAAAAAACCTATACCGAACGTGTCCCAAAAAAACCCAAAAAATTTTAAAACACACCACACACACACACACACACTTTCCCCCCAAAACTTCTCCACACACCCCACCCCCCACACCACACACACACACACACCCAACACACCCCAAAAAAAAAAAACGCAACCCACACACACACACACACACACCCACCACACAAAATTTTTACACCCCCCCCGCACACGTTTTTCACACAAAAAACACACCCCTTTTTCCCACACACCCGCGCACCCCCCAACGCACACCACGTGCACACACACACACACATACCCCCCCAACCCACCCAAAACACACCCACCCCCACAACACCCAAAAAACCCCCCAACACCCCCCACGCACACCCCACACCCCCCACACACAAAAAACCACACACCCCCACACCACCACACACCCCAAAAAAACACACCCCCCATCCCCCCACGCACACACGTGGGCCCATGTCCACACATCATCTAAAACTGTACAAAAAATACACAAACATTAGAAAAAAATGGTAGGTAGGGCACTCAAGGCCCCCCCCTGCGCTTTGGGAAAAAAAATTTTGGGGGGGGGTCAGCCCACCCCAAAAAGTCGTAGCCACGAGACCCTCGCCCTTCTTTTTTCTCATCTTATTTTTAAAATTTTTTTTTATCTAAAAGCTTCAAATCATGTAATGTGGTCAAAAATTTTTGGGGTTTTGGTTTTTGCGTTTTTTTGGGAAAACGCAGTGACGCCTCCTTGAAAAAACGAAACTGAAACGGTGAGAGTGGGGGGTTCCTTGCGTGTGTGTGTTTTTTTGTTGTGTGTGGGTGTGGTGTGTGTGTGTTGTGTGTGGGGGGTTTTTTGGAGAGAGAAGAGAGAGAGAGAGAGTGAGTTGGGTGGTGTGTGTGTGGGGGGGTGGTGTGTGTGTGTGTGGTTTTTTGGTGTGTGTGTGTGTAAAAAAAAGAACAAAACCCAAAAAAAACTGCTTCGTCCCCCTCCTTTTGTTTTTACTATTGCCAATATTTCCCCCCCTTTTCCCGGGGCCTTTTCTTCGGTGGGGGAAAGCTGTGGACAAAAAAAAACCCCGCTTTTGTTACTCAAAAAAAATTTTAATTTACTGTTAACTGAAACTGAGCAGGGGGGGGGTGTAAGGAAGGGGGTATGGGGGGGGGGGGGGGGTCAAAGGGAAAGGGGAAAAATTTTACCACCTGAACTACATCCCGTCCCGCACCCCCAAATTTTTGTTTTCCCCACCCTCCCCCCCATCTAAAAACCGTCCCCCCCTTTAAAACCCCCCACTAAAAATTTTCCACTTTTTTTCCTTTCCCCCCCAAAGGGGGGGGTTTTAAAACAACACTTTGTCCACCCCTTAAATTTCCCCCACTAAAAATTTCCCATTCTCTCCTTTTGCCCCAAAAGGGGGGTTTCCCCAATTTTAACCCCCCTGTCCACCCCTTATCCCACACTAAAAAAGTTCCATTTCCCCTTCCCTTTCCCCCCCCAAGGAGGGGTTCCCCAAACAACCCTCTGTCCCAAACCCCCTTTTCCCCACAAAATGTCCATTTTTCCCATTCCCCCCAAAAGGGGGGTTCAATCAAAATTCTGTCCACCCCTTTCCCACACAAAAAAGTCCCTTCTCTCCTTTCCCCCCCCCAAAAGGGGTTTTAAAAAACACTCGTCCCCCCCCTTTTTTTCCCCCCCTATAAAGTCCATTTCCCCCTCCTTTCCCCCAAAGGGGGGGGTTTTTAATCAACACTTTTGCCCCCCCCTTATCCCCACTAAAATTTCCCCCTTCTCCCTTTTTGCCCCAAAGGGGGGGTTTTTAATCAACACTCTTTTTCCACCCCTTATCCCACACAAATGTCCCACTTCCTCCATTCACCCCCAAGGGGGGGGTTCAATCAACACTTTTTTTCCCCCCGCCCTTTTTTCCCCCAAAAATATAAATGTCCACTTCTCTCCATTCCCCCCCAAAGGGGGGTTTCAATCAAAACTTGTCCCCCCCTTACCCACACTATAAATTTTTCCCCTTCTCTCCAGTCCCCCCAAGGGGCCCCGGGTTAAAACAACACGTTGTCCCCCCCCTTATCCACACTATAATGCCCCCCTTCTCTCCTTTTTGCCCCCAAGGAGGGGTTTAAATTAAAAACCTGTCCCCCCCTTTTTTCCCAAAAAAAAAAAAAAAAAAAAAAAAAAAAAAAAAAACCCCCATTTCCCCCCTTCCATTGGGGCCCCCAAAAGGGGGTTCAATCAACATTTTTTCCCCCCCCTTATCCCCCCCTATAATGTCCACTTTTTTCCCCTTCCCCCCCCAAAGGGGGGTTTCCCCAAACAACACCCCTTGGCCCCCCCCTTTTCCCCCCCCCTATAACCCCCAAAATTTCTCTCCATTCCCCCCAAGGAGGGGTTTAATCAAAAAATCGCCCCCCCCCTTTTTTTCCCCCACTATAAGGGGCCCCTTTCCCCCCTTCACCCCAAGGCCCCGGGTTTAATCAACATTTTTTCCCCCCCTTTTTTCCCCCACTAAATGTCCCCTTCTCCCCATTCCCCCCAAAGGGGGGGGTTTTAATCAAAATTTTTTTCCCCCCCCCTTACCCCCCACAAAAATGTCCACTTCTCTCCATTCACCCCAAGGGGGGGGTTTTTTAACAACACTTGTCCACCCCCTTTAAACCCCCCACAAAAAATGGTCCACTTTTCTCCATTCGCCCCCAAAGGGGGGTTTTTCAACACTCTGTCCACCCCTTTTTTCCCCCACTATAAGGGCCCCCCTTTTCTCCATTCCCCCCAAGGAGGGGTTTAATAAAAACTCTGTCCACCCCTTATCCCCCCCTTTTAATGCCCCCCTTCTTTTTCCCTTCCCCCCAAGGGAAAAGGTTCAATCAACACTCGTCCACCCCTTATCCCACACTATAATGCCCAAAATTTTCCCCCATTCCCCCCCAAGGAGGGTTTTAATCAACACTTTTTCCCCCCCTTACCCACTTTTAAAAATTGTCCACTTCCCCCTTTTCCCCCCAAGGAGGGTTTTAACAACACCCCGCCCCCCCCTTACCCCCCCACAAAAATTTGTCCCTTCCTCCCCATTCGCCCCAAGGGGACGGTTCATCAACACTCTTTCCCCCCCTTTTTCCCACACTAAAATGCCACTTCTCTCCATTCACCCCAAGGAGGTTCAAAAAACACTCTTCCCCCCCCTTTTCCCACCTATAATTCCAAAATTCTCCCCTTCGCCCCAAGGAGGGTTCAATAAACACTCTGTCCCCCCCTTTTCCCCCACACTTAATTCCATTTCCCTCCCATCCCCCAAAGGGACTTTTCAATAAACACTGGGGCCAAAACCCCTTTTTCCAAAACATAATCCCCCACTTCTCCCTTTTCCCCCAAAGGGAGGTTCAACAACCTCTGTCCACCCCTTTATCCCACCTAAATGTCCACTTTTTCCCCCATCCCCCCAAGGGGGGTTCAAATCAACCTTAAGTGTTTGCTCCTGTTCCTAAACACTCAGTTTTTCTTTGTTTTTTGGTGTTAAGGAGGCGTTGGTGTATTTGGGGTTTTTGGTTTATTGCTGTTTTTTTTCCCCCCAAATTCATCAACCCCCCCCAGCCCCCCCCCCCCATCCCCTTTCCTTCCACACAAAAAATTTTCCCCAAACCCCAAAGCGCGTTTTTACAATCAGTGTTTAAGTAAGAAGGGTTTCGTTGATAGCCGATTTTCACTTTTTTTTTTGGGGAAGTCTTTTGAAGAACCAATTCCCCGAGCTGAGGCCCCTCACCGTAGACCCCAGTCTATCGGGACACAAGCAAAAATGTAACACCCCCCACACTTCCGTCCCTCATCCACAACCAGAACGTTAAGATATGTATCACAATCTGCCCCGGGTTACCGAGCTGGGAAGGGCTTGACCTTTGGGCAGTTCCTGCCCTTTCTTCTCTCCCCTATTTCTTCGCAATTAACAAAACCCCAGGGGTCCTATCTCCCCTGCAGGGGATGATTAATGTAGCCAACCCAGAGATATTGCTGAATGAATCCAAGACATAGATCGCAAGATGAGAGAACTCTATTGCATTTCTCGACGAAGGTCACATAGAGTTATCTCGCTTCCCCGACGGTATGTCGCGCAGTTCTGATGGCTGCCTTGGATGTGGTTGGAGCTGAATTGGCCATCAGAATGCCACCAGAGCTGGTCTTTTACAATCGGGGTTTAACGTGCGCAATCAGTGAAATGGATGGGGCAAGGTGATCACAAAGTCAGGAGAACGGAGATAGTGAAGTGGCAGTACACCAGACCACCAGAATGACAACATGTTAGGATGAACATGACAATGAGTGTTTTAAAGATGGCAGCAGGATTATCTATCTATCTGTCTGTCTGTGTTACGTTTCTCTCTCTCTCTCCTCTCTCTCCTCTCTCTCTCTCTCTCTCTCTCCTCTCTCTCTCTCTCTCTCTCTCTCTCTGTTGCATGGCAAGAACATTGAGGCAACAAACCATTGGTGATCTCTGTGCAGATACAATCATTTTCAATCTCACCATAGAAGTAGCTGCCTTCTGTTTTCAGCAATGATTTTTACAAACCCAGTCACTTCGCACGTGTTTATATTCCTATCCCCCATCCCATACGATGGCAATCCTTCTATGGCAGGTATATTGGGACTTATTGTCTGCGTGTGAGAGGGTTTTTTTTCCCGGTAGTGTTGTGTGTGTGTGTGTTGTGTGTGTGTGTGTGTGTGTGTGTGTGTGTGTGCGCGCGCGCGCGCGCGCTTTGAATTTAGAATTATAAATTTTATCATGTTTTTTCTGTAATATGTGCTTTGGGCTCTTGCGAGGTAAAGCGCTCTATAAATATCCTTTTACATAACATTACATTACATTAAACTCCGAGCGTCTGTCTTCAGGGTTGATGTTTTACCACTGAGTTCAGGGTTTGGATGAATCTCAATTACTTTGTTTATAACCGAGTTGACCTCATGTTTCACCCACCCTCAGGACCGCCCTTGGCTGAATTACTGAGTGACAAAGGTTAACGAACTTCGTTTGTGTTCAGGGAAAACAGTCGGGGGTGGGGGTGGGGTGGGGTTGGGGCCGCACACACGTGTGTGTGTGTGTGTGTGTGTGGTGTGTGTGTGTGCGTGCGTGCGTGTGTGCGTGCGTGCGTGCGTGCGTGTGTGGTGTGTGTGTGTGGTGTGTGTGTGTGTGTGTGTGTGTGTGTGTGGAAAGAGAATTACTCAAAAGAATATCCAAATATACTTGGATTTACATAGACTGACACTTATGAGTTATTTCAGTCAAAATCGTTCTCCTCTCTCCTCTCTCTCTCATCATCTCTCTCTCTTCTCTCGTCTCTCTCTCTCTCTCTCCCTGCTTGGCAAGACCATTGAGGCAACTGTGGTGATCCATTTCTGCCATATGCGACCATTTTCAATGCCGCCACAGAGGGTCCTCTCTCTCTCCCTGCTTGGCAAAAACCATTGAGGCAAACCTGTGGTGATCATTTTGCATATGCGACCATTTTCAATGCCGCCACAGAGGGACCTGCATTCTGTTTTCAACAATGATGTGTACAGACTCCATCGTTTCGCATGTGTTTTCTTTGTGTATCCTCCATCCCACACGATGCCAACCCTTCTCTGGAAGGTGTATTGGGATTTCTTGTATGTGCAGCTTCTTTTGTTTGATTTTATTCTTTTTTTTTCTCTTTTCATGGATTCACACAGGACCATGGTTTAAAATCTCATCAGGACGACCAGGACGGAACTCACGTCTGTCAGGAAGCTACTTCACAAAGACATTTTCTTCTAGCCAGACTGTCAAACTGTCTAGAAAGAGAATTAAACCCTTCAACCTCGGAACACAAGTCTGACGCCTTACCCGCTTCACCAACATGACTCCCCGGGGGGGAGGGGGGGGGTTTAAACTCCGAGTGTCTGTCTGTAGGGTCGATGTTATCCCATTGAGTTCAGGGTTTGGATGAATTTCAATTACTTGTTTATAACCGAGTTGACCTCATGTTTATCCCCCTTCCCCCCTACCACCACACACACACACACACACACACACTTACACACCCAGGACCGCGTCTGGCTGAATAACGGAGTGACAAAGGATAATGAACTTCGTTTGTGTTCAGGGCAAAATACCCCGTGGGGGACAAGCAGCTGAGAGCCACCGGTTGCCAGTACAATGACAAGAAAGGGAGGGAATTGGGAGAAAGAAACAGTATAGATTAGGAATAGAAAGAAAAAACAAGTATCGGAGAAAACACAGCGAAAATAAAAGGAGGAAATTGGGAGAAGGAACTAGTAGAAAATAGGGAAAGAAAGAAAGAAAGAAAGAACGGTCGAAGAAAATACATTGAAGAAAAAGTAATATGAAATGAAACATACAGTGAAATGAGAAAATATCACAGACGATGTATAGCAGATTTCTCTGAAAGAGAACTATTTAATCAAGTGTCCAAAAATCCTCTGGCTTTATGTAGGCCGACGTTTAATCTTTCTCTTAGTCGGAATCATTTTCCCATCTGTGTGTGTGTGTGTGTGTGTGTGTGTGTGTGTGTGTGTGGTGCGTGCGTGCGTGCGTACGTGTGGTGTGTGTGTGTGTGTGTGTGTGTGTGTGTTGCGTGCGTGCGTGCGTGCGTACGTGTGGTGTGTGTGTGTGTGTGTGTGTGTGTGTGTGTGTGTGTGTGTGTGTGTGTTCAGAATTGTCTAGAATGACAAGAAGCATGAGAGAAATCATTTAACAACAACCACACGACCTCAAGCGACGTAATTCAAAACCGAGTAAAGAAGTAAAGACAGACAAAAACTAAGAGGGGAAAAAAGAGGTCTCTAAATGTCAGCGTCAAGCCATGAATCAAACGGAAAATCAGTTCTAACTGAACGAAATATACGCCACCATTAGAATCACCTAGGATTTCTTTCCCAACTCCCACCCTTTTCTCCCTCATTTCCCCTCCTCTTCCACCACATCCTTCAGATTTTGGAAAAGCTTTTGAGATAAGAGAAGCTAGCTAATCTTTAGCAACCTATACATTTATTGTTCTTTTCACACTGTCTGTTTTCTGTTGGTGTCTGTTTGTATAGACAGGTATTTCTTTTATACATTTGATAAGTGGGCCTCAATTTCGTATTCTTTCACATGCTTCCAGAAATAATCAAAGGATGACAGAAGATTAAAAAAAAGCAAAACTAAATGAATGAATAAACAAATAAACAGATAAATAGATGAATAAATAAATAAATAAATACATGAATAACTAAAGGAAAATGAATGAATAAATAAGTATGCAAATTAAAAGGGAAAGAGTGATCGCAAAAATACACTAAAAAGAAATCTGAATAGCAAACAGGAGAAAGAAATTGAGCTGCTGAAACGTGACAGACATGGGCGAAAGGTGAATGACGTGGAATTAATAAAGAGAGAGAGAGAGAAGAGAGAGAGAGGGAGAGAGAGAGAGAGAGAGAGAGAGGAGGGGTAATACTACTGAAGAAAAATTTGAGAGAGAATAAAACAAAAGAAACATTGCAAAAAACATGCTAAGAAAAGGGGAGCAGGCATTAAACCCTACCAAAACAGAGGGGAAAAAAAACACTGCATGGCATAAATAAGATAGAAATTGAGTTGTTGAAACATGACAGACACAGGCAAGAAATGAATGATATTACGTGGATTGTTTAAAAAAAAAAAAAACGCTATGGAACTAAAGAAAAAAGGATTAAAAAAACACCATTCAAACTACAGAAGAAAGATGCAAGAAAGAAACACGTTTTGTCGACCAATCTAATATGTGTTTCACGCATGCATTCACGCACAGGAGCTCGGTTTAAACTCATTTGATAAACGAGGAAGATTCTGAAATTTGCACCCATTGTAACATTTAAAGAGAACATTTCTTCAAAACCGGCTGCTTTGAGAGGGCGTTGAAGCCCACACTTTTGAAGAAGTCTGACGCCATATCCACTCTGCAAACTAGGATCCCAACGGAGAATTAAACTCTCAGCCTCTGTCTGCGAGGTCGCTGTTTTACCACTGAGTTCAGGGTTTGTGTGAATGTCACTAACCTTGTACATAAACTGGACGATCTCCGGGTTTTCCCTCCACCACCACCCCTCCCCCTGCCCCCCCCCCCCCCCCTCTCCTCTCAGGACCGCCCCTGGCTGAAGGACTGAGAAGGACAAAGGCTAATGAATTTCGTTTGTGTTCAGGGAAATCACCTCCGGGGAATGGGGATGGGGAGGGGGGGGGGAGCTGAGAATCACTGGTTTTAAAAAAAAAGGGAGGGAATAGGGAGAAGGAAATATTAGAAAATAGGGAAAGAAAGAAAGAAGGGTCGAAGGAAAACAAATGAAAAAGAAAATGATATGAAGTGAAAGACATAATGAAAAATGAAAGTGAGAAAGAGAACTACTTTAATGAAAAAAAAGCATTTAAATAACCCCTGGCTTTACACAGGCCGACTTAATTTTTCTCTCAGTCCCACTTATTTCAATTTTTTTCTCTCCCCCTCTCTCTCTCTCTCTCTCGTCTCTCTCCTCTCTCTCTCTCTCTCTCTCTCCCTCTCTCTCTCTCATCATCTCTCTCTCTCTCTCTACGAAATTCAAAAGCGACTGAATGGGTAAAGTCACATGAAGTCTACTAAGGAAACATAAGACAGTCTGTAAATGTCAGCGTCAAGCCATGAATCAAACGCAACATGATCGCTAATTGAACAAAGTTGAAGCCGTCATTAGAGTAGATCACATTTCCTCTCCCTTCCGCAACTCAGAATCTCCCTCCACCACCCCTCACCCCCCCCCCCTCCTCTTCCACCAGATCCCTAAAACTTCGCGAGAGTTATAACAGAAGACAGGAAGATATTTATCAACATACGAGTAAAAAAAAAGTGTCGTAAAAGATTTAATATGTTTCATCGATTTGTTTTTCATTTGAGACTTTCTTTAATTTCTGTTGGTGTTTGTTTGTACATACACGTATTTCTGGCATCCATTATGTCAGCAAGCCTAAATTTCGCACGCTTTGAAATGCTTCGAGAAATGAATACAGGATGGCAGAACCAAAGGAAAGAAAAAAAAAGAAAGCACGCAATCGGCATTGCACGCCAACAATAATTCAGTCAATGACTGGAGTGCCAGGGTACCGAACAAAAATTCCCATATCTCATATCCTACGTGTGTTATTATACCTCCCATAATTGTTCTGGATGTTGGATTTCATTAAGCAAAAGATTTCTCTAACCAACGGAGGAGGGGGGGGGGGGGAGGGGGCTGGCGGGAGGTGAGGAAACTGCAGAGAAGGCGACCTACGGGCGGAGGTGGGGAGACAGAGGACGAGGGCACGGGAGGGAGCGGCAGAGGGCATCCTTCAACAGAGGGAAGGGTAATGAATTGTCATTGTAGCCAGAGCACTTAATCTCTTTCCAGGTTCCAATCTTTTCCACCTCTGTGTGTGTGTGTGTGTGTGTTGTGTGTGTGTGTGTGTGTGTGTGTGTGTGTGTGTGCGTGTGTGTGTGTGCGCGCGCGCGCGCGCGCGCGCTCGCAGAATTAAAAATGACAAGAAAAACGACAGAAATCATCTGTCAACAAACCTATGACTTCAAGCGACGAAATTCAAAAGCGAGTGAAGAAGTAAAGACGCACGAAGACTGGCAAGGGAAGGTAGCAAGGTCTGTAAATGTCAACGGCAAGCCATGAATCAAACGGAAAATCGGTTCTGACTGAACGAACTAGCAGCCATCATTGGAACAGCTCAGATTACCTCTCTCCCATCCGCCACTCAGAATGTCTTTCTTCCGCCGTCCCTCTCTCCTACGATCGGCCTCCTCCCTCAGCAAGATTCGTCATTCTTTGCAAAAGATTTTGAGAGACGAAGGGACGATCTTTAGCAATTTATAAGTGAAATAAAGTGTTATAAAAAAAAAAACTGAGCATTTCATCAAATGTATTTTTCATTTTTGCGTTTTCTTTTCTTTTGTGTCGGTGCGTTTGTTTGTATTTATACATATTTCTTGTAATCATTTGGTCTGTGAGCCTACATTTGCATGCTTTGACATGCTTCCAGAAATGTAGAAAGGACAAGAAGATTTTGTTTTTAAAGCCAAGGACGAAAGGACAGAGAGAAAGACTGCAAAATAAAAACCTGAAAAAAGGAAGGGGAAGTGAGGTAAAAGAAAAAAATGACACCCTCCCAATAAGAAAAAGATGTGACAAATTAAAAAAAGAATGCCCTGCATAGCAAATAGAAAATAGAAACTGAACTGCGGAAACATGACCGAAACAGGCGACAGGTGAATACCTTACGTGGAATTAATAAAGAGAGAGAGAGAGAGAGGGGGGGGGAGGGAGATAGAGAGAGAGAGAGAGAGAGAGAGAGAGAGAGAGAGAGAGAGAGAGAGAGAGAGAGAGAGAGAGAGAGAGAGAGCATTATTGAAGTCAACGGGAAATGATGAAAATAAAAAGAGAGAAAGATTGCGAACATACTTCAGAAAAAAGGGGGGGTGGGGGTGGGGGATGGGGGTGGGGGTGGAGGGGTTGAGGTGGCGAAGAGGATGTCAACACACAGTCAACAACCTACATAGCAAATATGACACAGAAACTGAGCTGCTGAAGCATGACCCAAATGGACGAGAGGTGAATAATATTACGTAGCTAGATTTTTTGTTTTTCTTTTTTTTTTCTTTTTTTTTTTTTTTTTTTTTTTTTTTTTTTTTTTTTTTTTTTCTTTTTTTTTTTTTTTTTTTTTTTTTTTTTTTTTTTTTTTTTTTGAGAGAGAGAGAGAGAGAGAGAGAGAGAGAGAGAGAGAGAAAGTCTACTGAAATACAGAAGAAAGGCTTTTTAAAAAAAATTCTCAAACATCGAAAGAAAGAAACAAAAAGGAAATAAGGTTGTTGTTTTTTTTTTCATGATCTAGGATTTTTTAAAGGAAGAAAGATTCCTGATCAATCTTGCAGGTATCTGTGTCTTTCGGGCCCGGTCGACCTCTGGATGTGCTGTGAAAAGAAGCGCAAGACTGTTCCCTGTCGTGAAGCCTCTGTCCAGGATGGAACTCCATTCTATCCTTTTCGTCATCATCTTCATCTTCATCCTTTTTGATCTCGTTCCTCTCTTGTCCTGTGTTTGTTGAAAAAAGCGCTTTCGCCGAAATATCCGTAAGTTTTGTGGTGTCCTCTGTAAATAAAATAACGTCACTTTACGCTTGTTGTGTGCTTGTTTGTTTGTTGTATGTTCCAGTGACGTTGCAGTCTGTTTCATCTTTTTGTGTGAATGGTAGTTCAAAGGTGTTTTTCCGTTTCACGTCCCTCTTCACACCACGTCGCAAATGAATACTTCCCACCGTCTTATTACTAGGGTTTAGCAGGAACACTGCAGGAAAGTCCAGTTCGATCGAGGAAGAATATGGACAGATGAAATGTGTTTGTGTTTAGAGAGATGAAAGAAAAGAGGCGGCGTGGAGGAGGGTGGCGCGAGGGAGATGGGTGACGGGGGTTGAAAATTAGATAGGTGGCAGAGGGGGAGTGAGATGATAGGCAAGGTTGGGGACGTAGAGAGTGGCGAATGCACAGTACTGAGGCAACACGTTTTAGAGAACAAAGAGCCGATATTGACAAGAAGAATGCAACTGTGACGGGAGAATCGATCAACACACTATCATTTATACAGAAAATAGAATGTTGCAGGAACATGTGAAATCCCTGGTGTGTGGAAAATAACCACCGCTAAACTGGCTGTTGCAATGTCGGACAAGATGTGACGAGGGGGTGGAGGGAGAAGGGAATAAAGGGGAATGGCGGGTTGACAGCTACGCAGGGCGCTAAAGAAATAAATGGCCAAAAATGTTGTAAGAAGTGAAAAAAAAATGTGATTAAAAAGCCATCCGCTACCGCTAATGTTGACTTCAGGGGTACTTGTGTTCGTTGTCAGGTGTGGTTATTGGAATTGCATCTGCATACCCCTTTACATTTCGACATGCTCTGAGTATGTGTTTGTTGTTAGGTGTGGTTCTTGGAATTGCATTTGCATACCCCTTTACATTCCGACATGCTCTGAGTATGTGTTTGTTGTCAGGTGTGGTTATTGGAATTGCATCTGCATACCCCTTTACATTCTGACCTGCTCTGAGTATACGCTTGTTGTTAGGTGTGGTTATTGGAATTGCATCTGCATACCCCTTTACATTCCGACCTGCTCTGAGCCTTTCATTCCATAATCCATCACACGTGAGTCACAAAGGCAAATTGCCGCTCCAGTTTGTAAGTATTCTTTTCCATTTATATACACCAATACACATGTCCTATGCATCTTTGCGATTAAAAAAATTATTTTGATGCTACGCAGAAACGCAGCCTCAACGGGGGATTACTGTCGTTTCCAAATTTCCTGGCCTTGGGATTTTCACTGAGTTGATGCTTGTCTTGTCCATTAAAGCAACACACTATAATGTCCACTTCTCTCCATTCGCCCCAAGGACGGTTCAATCAACATTCTGTCCACCCCTTATCCCATACTATAATGTCCACTTCTCTCCATTCGCCCCAAGGACGGTTCAATCAACATTCTGTCCACCCCTTATCCCATACTATAATGTCCACTTCTCTCCATTCGCCCCAAGGACGGTTCAATCAACATTTTGTCCACCCCTTATCCCACACTATAATGTCCACTTCTCTCCATTCGCCCCAAGGACGGTTCAATCAACACTCTGTCCACCCCTTATCCCACACTATAATGTCCACTTCTCTCCATTCACCCCAAGGACGGTTCAATCAACACTCTGTCCACCCCTTATCCCACACTATAATGTCCACTTCTCTCCATTCGCCCCAAGGACGGTTCAATCAACACTCTGTCCACCCCTTATCCCACACTATAATGTCCACTTCTCTCCATTCGCCCCAAGGACGGTTCAATCAACACTTTGTCCACCCCTTATCCCACACTATAATGTCCACTTCTCTCCATTCGCCCCAAGGACGGTTCAATCAACACTTTGTCCACCCCTTATCCCACACTATAATGTTCACTTCTCTCCATTCGCCCCAAGGACGGTTCAATCAACACTTTGTCCACCCCTTATCCCACACTATAATGTCCACTTCTCTCCATTCGCCCCAAGGACGGTTCAATCAACACTCTGTCCACCCCTTATCCCACACTATAATGTCCACTTTTCTCCATTCGCCCCAAGGACGGTTCAATCAACACGTTGTCCACCCCTTATCCCACACTATAATGTCCACTTCTCTCCATTCGCCCCAAGGACGGTTCAATCAACACTCTGTCCACCCCTTATCCCACACTATAATGTCCACTTCTCTCCATTCGCCCCAAGGACGGTTCAATCAACACTCTGTCCACCCCTTATCCCACACTATAATGTCCACTTCTCTCCATTCGCCCCAAGGACGGTTCAATCAACACTCTGTCCACCCCTTATCCCACACTATAATGTCCACTTCTCTCCATTCGCCCCAAGGACGGTTCAATCAACACTCTGTCCACCCCTTATCCCACACTATAATGTCCACTTCTCTCCATTCGCCCCAAGGACGGTTCAATCAACACTTTGTCCACCCATTATCCCACACTATAATGTCCACTTCTCTCCATTCGCCCCAAGGACGGTTCAATCAACACTTTGTCCACCCCTTATCCCACACTATAATGTCCACTTCTCTCCATTCGCCCCAAGGACGGTTCAATCAACACTCTGTCCACCCCTTATCCCACACTATAATGTCCACTTCTCTCCATTCGCCCCAAGGACGGTTCAATCAACACTCTGTCCACCCCTTATCCCACACTATAATGTCCACTTCTCTCCATTCGCCCCAAGGACGGTTCAATCAACACTCTGTCCACCCCTTATCCCACACTATAATGTCCACTTCTCTCCATTCGCCCCAAGGACGGTTCAATCAACACTTTGTCCACCCCTTATCCCACACTATAATGTCCACTTCTCTCCATTCGCCCCAAGGACGGTTCAATCAACACTTTGTCCACCCCTTATCCCACACTATAATGTCCACTTCTCTCCATTCGCCCCAAGGACGGTTCAATCAACACTCTGTCCACCCCTTATCCCACATTATAATGTCCACTTCTCTCCATTCGCCCCAAGGACGGTTCAATCAACACTCTGTCCACCCCTTATCCCACACTATAATGTCCACTTCTCTCCATTCGCCCCAAGGACGGTTCAATCAACACTCTGTGCACCCCTTATCCCACATTATAATGTCCACTTCTCTCCATTCGCCCCAAGGACGGTTCAATCAACACGTTGTCCACCCCTTATCCCACACTATAATGTCCACTTCTCTCCATTCGCCCCAAGGACGGTTCAATCAACACTCTGTCCACCCCTTATCCCACATTATAATGTCCACTTCTCTCCATTCGCCCCAAGGACGGTTCAATCAACACTCTGTCCACCCCTTATCCCACACTATAATGTCCACTTCTCTCCATTCGCCCCAAGGACGGTTCAATCAACACTCTGTCCACCCCTTATCCCACACTATAATGTCCACTTCTCTCCATTCGCCCCAAGGACGGTTCAATCAACACTCTGTCCACCCCTTATCCCACACTATAATGTCCACTTCTCTCCATTCGCCCCAAGGACAGTTCATTCAACACTCTGTCCACACCCTTATCCCACACTATAATGTCCACTTCTCTCCATTCGCCCCAAGGACAGTTCAATCAACACTTATGTGTTTGCTCCTGTTCGTCAACACTCAGTGTTGCTGTTGTTGATGGTGTTAATGATGGCGTTGGTGTTGTTGGTGGTGTGGTTATTGCTGTTGTTTTCCCCAATATTCATCATACCCCACCCAGCCCCCCACCCCCAGTCCCCTTTTCTTCCACACAGAATTTCTCCAAGCCAAGAGCGACGTCTTTCTACAATCATGTGTTTGAGTAAGAATGGGCTGTGTCGTTGATAGTCGAGTTTCACGTGCTTTTGGGGGTAAGTCTCTTGAAGAACCAGTAGTTCCCGCATCGAGCTGAGGCCAACCTCACCGTAGACCCCTAGTCTATCAGGACACAGAGCATGATGTAGACACACCCACACTTCGTCCCTCATCCACAACGCAGAACGTTAAGATATGTATCACAATCTGTCTGGGTTACGCGAGCTGTGTTGAACGGGTCTTGACCTTTGGGTCAGTTGCCTGCCATTTCATTCTCTTCCCTCTATTTCTTCTGCAATTAACAAAACCCCAATGGCGTCCGTCAGTCTCTCTGCAGGGGATGAGTTAATGTAGCCAACCCAGAGATATTGCTGAATGAGATCCAAGACATAGATCGCAAGATGAGAGAACTCTATTGCATTTCTCGACGAAGGTCACATAGAGTTATCTCGCTTCCCCGACGGTATGTCCGC
>JAMYXO010004727.1:0-16875 GCA_033310375.1 Conus canariensis | reverse complement strand
CAATGCAGAGCCACCGGGAACAAGGGCCCCCCCCCCATTTTTTAAAACCCCCACTGAAAGAGGCCAAAAAGGAAAAATTTTGGCCCCCATAACTTACACCCCTGCAGAGCCGGGGGAAACAAAAAATACCATCCTTACACATTTGCAGAGCCGTCGGGAAAAAAATTTGGCACTACCACCCCCTTAAAAAAACGGGCGAGCCCATCGGGAAAAAAATTTTGGTTTTTACCTTCACTTACACACTCCCAAGAGCCGTCGGGAACAAGGAATTTACCTTTTTTTTCAAAGGGGGGGAGCCATCAGGAAAATTAAAAATTACCATTTTTTTCATTTTTGCAAAAGCCATAAAAAGAACTTTCAGCACTATAATCCCCTTATTTCCCGGGACCAGGGGGAAAAGGGGGCCCCGCTACCTTCACTTGTACACTGCAGGCCATCGGAAAATGGGCCTACCAAAATTCCCACAAAAAAGGGGGCCAGGGGGAAAAACAATGGAAACCCCCAAAAAACCCCAAACACATTTGCAAGAGCCATCGGGAACAATGGCACTCCCCCCATTTACACACTGAGACCCATAGGAACAATGGCATCCACACTTAAAAAAAAAACCCCCCAGAGCCATCGGGAAAAAAATGGCACCCCCAAAAAACCCCCTTTACCACTGCGGGGCCTTTGGAACAATGGCACTACCACCACTTACCCCACTGCTAGCCAGGGGGGAACAATGGCACTACCTTTTTTTTCACACGCAGAGCCATCGGAAAAAATGGCACTCCCATCACTTAAAACACTGCAGAAGCCTTCAGGAAAAATAAAAATCCCACCACTTTCCACTGCAGAGCTTTTTTTTCCTCCCCATCATTTACAAAATCCCCGAGCCATGGGAAACCCCCCCGGCACCAACATCACTTAAAAAACTGCACCCCCAGGGGGGAAAAATTTTGGGAACTACCACCACTTTCACACTGCGGATTTTCCTACCTTTTTTTTTTTAAAATACTGCGAGCCATCAAGAACATCGGCACCACCTTTTTTTAAAACACACTGAAGAGCCATAAAAAAACTTCGGCACTACCACCACTTACACCCCCCCCAGAGCTATTGTTCCTCCCATCACTTACATACTGGAGCCTCAGAAACATGGGGCATACCTTCACTTACACAATGCAGAGTTTTTCAGAAACGGGGGGCACAAAAAAATCACTTAAAAAAAGGGGCATGCCCCCAAAAAACGTTCAAGTGGGGGATTGTCCTTGCGGGGGTTTTCCCCAAAGCGTGAGATGAAAAAAAGGGGGTTTTCAGCGTAAAAAGGGAAAAATTGGAGCGGGGGAAAACGGAACCAGCAGAAAGGGGGGAAAGGGGAAAAACAGAGGAGATTGTGCTTTGAAAAGCGGTTTAGCTTGCCTCTGCTTTCATCGGGGTCCGGCACCGCAGCCCTGCCTCCTATTAATGGGTGGGTGTGGGGGGTTTTTGGTTTTCTTTTTCCCTTTTTAAAAATCACGGGGGGGGGGTTTTTTTTTTTCCCTTTTTGAAGTGTGAAAAACGGGGGACCCCCCAAGGGATTAGATTTTGGTTTTTTTAATCAAAAGATGGCAAAATTTTTGATTTGACGGGGAAAGAAAAAAACCCCCATTTTTGATTTTTTCCCCTTTTTTAAATTTTACATTTTTGGCTTTTTTTTTAATTTAAAAAAAATTTTTTTTAAGGGGGTTTTTTTGAAATTTAAAATTTTTTTTTTGAGTTTATTTTGTTGCTTTTCTGTGTAAAAAAATTTTTTTTTTGTTGTTTACTTTTATGTGTGTTTTTTCCACCCCTCCCCCAAAAGGAAAAAAAATTTTTTTAAAATCTTTTTTGGGTATGGAGTGTAAAGATGAAAGGGAAAAAAAAAAAAATGGATCCCCATTCCAGATAAGTGCTTTCGGTATTACCCCAAACTGCCCAAAATTTTGGGATGTCAGAGTGCATGTTTTAAAAAAAAAAAAACTGATGGTTTTGGGGGTTTTAAAGGGAAACCCGAAAAAAATTAAAAGGGGTTTTAAAAAAATTTTTGGTAAATGTAGATGTCTTTTTAATTTTATGGGTTGGCCCAAAATTTTTTTAAACAGATTTGTTTGGAAAGTAGAGGGGGATGGTCTTTTAACTGACAGAGGAATGGGGAAAAGGGCAGAAAAGGGGGCGGGGTGGGGGTTCCCTTGATGGGCGGGGGTTTGATAGTTTAAAAATTTGAGAGATCAGAAAATTTTTGGGGGATTGGTTGGTTAAAGGCAGAGGGTTTGATGTTTTAAAATAGAGGGATCAGAAAAATTTGGGGGATTGGTTGCTTAAAAGGGGAGAGGGGTTTGATAAATAGAGGGGATCTTAAGTTGGTGGATTGGTTGTTTGGGGGCAGGCAGAGGGGGGTTTTTTAGGAAATGAGGATTTTAAAAGGGTTTGGGGGTTTGGGGTTTCTTGAGGGCCCCGGGGGGGAGCATGCCCCAAATGGGGGGGCCCAAACGGCGTCCCGGGGGCGGGGGGGGATCGAGGTGTTTTGCTGGAGAGAAAAAAGATGGGGGGAAATGCAAGAGGGGAGAGGCCAGCCTCTGTCATGTTGTAGCTTTGACAGGTTTTTGATTTTTTTTTGGGAAAGTTTTTTTGGGGGTTTTTTAGTTTGAATTGCATTGGATGTGGAATTTGGGGGATTTTGATATTTTTTTAATTTTTTTTTGGGTTTTTTGGGTTGGGGCCCGGGTTGAATTGTGTTTGGGGTTTTTGTTTGGGTGTCTTGGGTTGCAAAAATGTGCATTTTAAAAGGGGGACAAAAAAGGGGAAACCTTTTTTTTTTTTTTTTGTATTACTGTGTGCTGAGGGAAAAATTGCAGCCTTTGAAATGTTGAAACATTTTTGGGGAAAAAAAGGCCCGTGAAAAAGGGGGACAAAAAAGGAAGCCAGTTTTGTTTGTTTTTTTTTGGGGGTATGTGCTGAGGGGGAAAATTTCACCCCCTTGGGAAAATTTTTTTACGGCGGGGGGAGAAAAAAGGACAATAGGGGGAAGCCATTTTTTTTTGTTTGTTTGTTTTTTGTATCCGGGGTTTTTGGGGGGAAAATTTTTACCCCTTTGGAGTGTGAATGGCCCATGTTACAGGAGTAAGCACCTTTGTGTGTTGAGTCAGCGAAAGCTAAAGTCATTGTGAATTAAAGGGAGGACAGGTAAAAAGGAAAAAAAAAATGACGACTTGAAAAAAAATTTTTGGTTTTTTTAAATTTAAAAAAATTTTAAAAATTTTTCCCCGATTTTTTTTGAGGAACATGTCAAGGAGAAAATTTTTTTTCAGCAAGTTTGGGGCGCCCACAGGGAAAAAAGGGGAAATTGTTGCATTGATTTGCTTTGTGTTCAGGTGGCGCGGTTTTTCCCTGACAGGAAAAAACCAACCGTTGCTGATCGCTTTTTGCTTTTTTTGGAGTCCCCCAATGGGACATAGAGGCCCCCTTTTTTTTCCCCAAAAAGTGCACACACCATGAAACGAATAAAACACACATCCCACACACAATGTGTGGTAAACAAACACCCCCCACACACGGGCCCTTTTTGCCCAGACACCTAAAACAACTTGTGTACACCCCAACCACAAAAATATGCAATGATAATGATGGAAAAACCCCAATTTCAGGTAGATACTACGGGTTGACCAGGGCATTGGGCTAATATTTAGGTCGGGACATCTGTTAATTTGGGGGGGCCACGGACCCTCTACTTCATTCTCTCATCTTTGTCTTTAAAATTAAAATTTTTTCCATCAGCTTTAAATCATAATGTAGTATGGTCTAAAAATTTTAAACGGATGTGTTGTAGTATATGAGGGCCGGAATAGCTCAGTTGGTAGAGTGCCGGATCGGAAATGGGGGGGGGGGGTTTAAATCTCTGCTGGGCTGTTTCGGTACAGGGGGTTTTTTTCCCCCCGGGGAGTTAACTTTGGGTTTTTTGGGGCTGTCTTTTCCCCCCTACGCCCTTTTTGAGTGAGACTATAAACGGGGAAAAGGGTTCCCCCTGTGGGGAAAACCCCAAGAAAACCCCTCATGCACACATTTTAAAAACCTTTTCCCCAAACCCTTTTTTGGAAAGGGAAAAGGGCCATTTTGGGCCCGGGTTTTGGTTTTTTGGGACACGTTTACACACTTTTTTCGCCCTGTGTGAAAAAAAGGGAAAATTTTAAGAAAGAAAGGGGAATTGAGTGAATGGTTTTTAAGGGGGTTTGGGCTGGAAAAAAGGGGGAAACGACTAAATAAGCGCCAGCTTGCAGCTTTTTTATTTTCCCGGGATTTTCCCGGGGAGGCGGGGTGTTGTGAAAAAAGGGTATGGGTTGGTAGTAAAGTGTTAGAGTTTTGGTCTTAGCCGGGAAATTTTGGGCCCCCAAAAAAAATAAAAAATTTTAAAATTTTTTAAAATATAGTATATAGGGAAAAAGCCCCCCACGAAAAAGACAGCTCCTTGATGAAATTGAAACTGAAAAAAGAAAAAAAAACCCCGAGGTTGGAAAACCCTTTTTGGGTGGGGGGGGTTTAGGAAACTGAAGAAAAGGGAGGCGATCCCCGGGCAAGGGGAAAGGGAAAAAAGCTTTCTGGAAGAAAAAGGAAAATTGGGGAAAAAAAAAAGAGGATCCACAAATTTTCCCGAACCCGGTTTTCCCCCGGGGGTTTTCGGGTTTGAATTTGGGGTTTTTTGTGTGGTGTGTTTTTTTTTTGTGTGGGGGGGTTTTGTTTTGGGGGTTTTTTTGTGTGTGTTTGGGGGGTTTTTTTGTGGGGGGTGGGTTTTTTGTTATGGTGTGGGATGGGGGTGTTTTAGTGTGTGTGTGGGGTTTTGTTTTGTGTTTTATGTGTGTTGGGGGTTTTGTGTGTGTGTGGGGGTTTTGTGTTTTTTGTTTGGGGGTGGGGTGTGTGTGTATGTTTTTGGTTTTTTTGTGTGAGAGTGAAAAATTTTTGGGGTAATAAGATTTAGCCCTCTTTGAACAAAGTCTTTTTAGCTTCCTGTCTGAATTGTCTATTTGTAAGGGGGGGGGGAGGAGAAAAGGGAAAAGGGGGGCGGTTTTTCCAAAAAAGGGGGAGGCTGAGGGGGAAAAGGGGGACAAAAAAAGGGGGGATAGAGGGGGGTTTTGGGGGGGGGGAAAAAGGGGAGGTTAAAAGGGGGATTGATGGGAGGGGTTTTCCTTTTTTTCAAAAATCTTTTTACTGTCTCCGTCTCGCCCTCCCTTTCTTTTTTCCCTATTTCTTTTTTTCTTTCTCTTTTCTCTAAAATAAAAAAGAAAAGGGAAAAAGGGGGGTAGAAAAAAGCTTTAGGTGTGTTTTTTTTGTGAGAAGAGAGAGGAGAATTTTTTTTGGGGAAATTAGAGGGGGGGGGGGGGGGGGAAAAAGGGGAAAAATGATCGTGTTTTAAAGGGGGGAAAAATTTTTTGGGGACAAAATTTGGCCCCCCAAAAAAATGGAAAGCAGAAAGAAAAGGGGAAAAAACCAAAAAAAAAAAGCCCCCCCCCAAAAAAAAAAAAAAAAAAACAAAAACCCCCCAAAAAAAAAAACAAAAGGAGAAAAAAACACTAAAAAACCAAACCCCCAAAAAAAATTTTCCCCCTAGGGCGTGTGATTTTTTCCCTTTTGGCCCGCCTTGACAGCCCCCGAGGCACAAAAAAGGGGGAACCCCGGTTGGGGCCCGGAGCTGGTAGCTGCAGGGGGGGGAGCGCCCCCTTTTGGTTTTTAAAAGGGGGAGTTTTAAACCCCTTAAAGGGAAAAAAGGGGGGGACAAGCTACCCCCCCGACCCCACAGACCATCGACAACAAGTGAAAAGAGGGAAAAGCCCCGTCTGGGAAAAAAGGAGCGCAGGGTGTGTGGGGGTTTTTTGTTTGTGTTTTTTGTGCGTGTGGGGGGTGTGTGTACCTGTATCATGCCATCTAGTCAAATACCATAATTCAAAAATGCTCATAACCTCTGAAACCCCCAAAAAACAGAGCTAAAAGGCCCCCAAAATTTTCCCTCTTGGTCTGACTCTCAGAGAGGGGGGCCCCCCCCAAAACCCCGCTGTGTCGGTATTTTCCCTTTTTTGCTGCTGTCATTTTTTCGTATTTTTTCCCGTGGGGGTCAATAGCCTTTATCCAACTCTGAAAGGGGAAAAAGCCCATAAGGGGAAAGGGCCCCGTTCCCCAAAAAAAAAAAAAAAAAAAAAACAAAAAATTTAAAAAAAAGGGGGCTAAGTCTAACCTCTAAATTTTAACCTCCCGTTTTTCCCCACTCCCCAAGTTACTTCCCCCTGGGGGCCCGGGGGGCCCCTTCGGGGGGACGGAAAACCCCCCCAGCATTTTTCATTTTTTTTGGGTTTTGGGTTTTTAAACATTTGAAAGAAATTTCATTTTTTTTTTTTTAAAAGTTTTTTTTCAAGTTGCTATTTTTTTTGGGGTTTTTTCCCGGTTTTTTTATAAATTTTGCTTAAAATTTGTTAAAAATTTTTTTTGTGTGGTGTGCCTGTGTGTGTGGGTTTGCATGTGTGTGATGTGTGGGGCGTGTTTTTGTGTGTGTGGGGGGTTTTTGGGTGTTTTTGTATGTGTTGTGTGTGTGGGTCTTTTTTGTTGTGTGTTTTTGGGGGGCCCCCTGTTTTGCATTTTGTTTGTGTGTGGGGGTGGGGCTTTTTTGTTGTGTAATGTGTGTGTGTGTGTGCAGGCTGATAGAGTGGGGGGGAAGGCATGGAAGCCCTTTTTTACCGGCCATAAATAAAAAAAACGAAAAAAAATTTTAACAGCAAAAAGGGGGAAAATGCGACAGTCCCGGGGCTTTGCCAAGGTCGGGCCCCCCTTTTCCCTTTTTTTTGGGCCCAAAAAGTGGGGTGTGTGTGTGTTTTTTTGTTTTTTGTTTTTTTAAAAAAAGGTAAAAAATTTGTTAAAATCTACCAGTAAGGCAGAAAACACCTCAGGGGCAGATTCTGGGGGCCCAGGATTATAGTGCAAAAACCCCTTAAAAAAGTAAGGTTGTTCCTGAGTTGTTCAGGGGGGAGTATCAAAAAAAATTTTTGCTGAAGGGGGAACATTCTGGCTTTTGATTTGGGGGGGAAAAATTTTTCTAGGTTTTGAGATTTAAAAAATTAAAAAGCGGGGGGGATCAGAATTTCTTTTAAAAGGTGTTCCAAAACCCTCAAAACCCCAAAAGGGAAATTTAAAAATTCTGTGGTCGGGGGTGATGTTTTTTAAAAAAAATTTTTCAACCAGCTTTTTTTCATTTTTTTTGCCCCTAAAAGGGGAATTGTGCCCCCGCCCTATTTTTTCCCTGAAGCCCAAAACCCCGCATTTTTTGGCCCGGAAAAAGATAATTGGGTTTTGTTTTTAAACCCAAACCCCGGTTTTTGGGAAAACCCAAAACCCCGAAAATTTTAAAATTGGGGAGAAGGTAATTGTGAAATTTTAATTTTTAAATTTTTAAAATTAGAAGCCCCAAAGGTGGGGTTTTTCCCCGGAAAGAAGGTTTTGGCCCCGCACCAAAAATACGCAAGTATTTTTTTTAAATCTTAGGAAAAAAAAACCCTGAATGGTTGTATGTTCATTGATTTGGTTTAAGTCTTTGGCTTGGTTTTTTTTATTCAGACATGTATAAAGCTTTCATGATTTTTGGGTCAAGTTTTTTTTAAAATTGGGGGTTTTTTTCAAAAAAAAGTATAAAGGCTTCATGATTTTTGGGGAAAAAATTTTTTAAAAAATTTTTATTACAGGGGAAAAAATCAAAAAACTTCAAAAAAGGGTTTTTTAATTTTCCCCTTTTGGGAAGTTTTTAAAAAAAAAAGGGGGAAAGAGAGGAGGGGGAAAGAGATATAAAATTTTTAAAAAAACTCTGAGGGTCAAAAAAAACACGTTGGGGGGGGAGAGAAAAAAAAAACGGGGAAAAAAAAACCCCTTTTTTGGCAAAAATTTTCCTAACATTTATTTTTTTCCCCCTACATCTTTTTGGGCATTCAGCATGGCTGAAAAAAAAAAAAAAAAAAAAAAAAATAGGGCTTAGGCCATCCTTTGCCCAAAAACCCAGAAAAAAAAGGCCCCCCAAAACCCCCCCAAAAAAAAAAAAAAACAAAAAAAACCCAAAAAGCCAACCACCGTAGTTGGATTCCAATTTTTGGGGAAAAAAAAAAGTATGAAGAGTTCCCTGGTTTTTTCTGTGTGTGTGTGTGTGTGTGTGTGTGTGTGTGTTGTGTGTGTGTGTGCACAGATTGAGGCAACCTGATGAACCGCTTGAGCTCCCTGACGGCGTCAGAGACCCGCTCCATGCTTTCCCGCTACTTCGACAAAGTCATCGACCTCGAGTGAGGCTGAGAGGAAGCTGAAACTGCAGTGCAGTGAAATGGAAGTGAGTACAGTTGAGAGTGCTTTCCCTTCCTCTCACTCCCGGAACAGCCATGTCATTTTTCTAAAGAGAAGTTTTTTTTACCGTGGTTTTCTGTTTACAATTGATGAAAGTATAATAAGAACATTTTCCTTTCTTGCAGTCCAGGACACCCATGTTCATGTTCAAAAACGGAAGTTCTGCAATGGATTTCTGCTCCTTTCGTTGTTTGTTTTATTTTTTGAGGACAGCTCAGCCAAAGTCTGTTTGATTTCGGCAAAAAGACCTATTCACCAATGGTAATGGCTGGAGAGGTTTCAGAAATATCATTCTGCAAGGTTGGCAACCGTTACCAGCTGCCATGGTGAAGTGGCTAGTGTCACAGACTCCCAAACAAGGAGATCGTGGGTTGATTCCCATCAGAGCCGTTTATTTGAGGAATTTTTCTGTCCCTGTGTGCTACTGTCTAGAGTTTAGTTGGTTGTGGATCAGTTCGAAAGACTGGACCACCCAGCCGAGTTTTCATCCACTTTGCATGGCCTACTTGGAGGAATGTTGCTCAAATTTCCTGACCAAACATCCAGGTTGCCTGCATTTTTAGGGCCTGGCTTATGCAGGGATGTGTTATGATGAAAGTAAAGTGAAGAAGGGTACAGCCCTGTCATGCAGTACAAATCCTCAGTAATGATAAAGTTATAAGCAATAAAGTATGTGATAGAAATTTTTTAGGTAAACGATTACAATATATCATACAGTAAGACACAATAGCAACCTGAATTTGACAGAAATTTTGGGTAAAAGTGTTGTTTTTATGATATAGTAAGACACAGTGGGAACTGACTTTAGTAGACTTGTGAGTTGTTTTAACGTGGTGACAGCCTGATATGGCCCCTGGCGGTCGGTGGGCTATAAGCAACATTACCTTACCTTACCTGACTTTAGTAGAGAAGTTTTTGTTGTTGTTGTAATGATGATATCATATGATGCAGTAAGAATATAACGGCACCTGAATTTTTAACCAAAAACTTTCAGCAACAATGATGTTACATGATACAGTGCAATATGATGCCAGGTGAAGTCGGAGGAAACGGAGCGGGTGGTGCACGAACTGGAGAACGCTCTGCAGAAGTCTGTGTTCGAGCTGGACCGGCGGCTGACACAGCAGCAGCGGAGTACGAGAAGAAGATCCAGATGTTGATGCATCAGCTGATGATGACAGAGGCTGCCAGCGGCAACACTGGTGGCAACGGTGGAGGGGCTGGTGGGGGTAAAACCTGCCCCCCTGGTCAATGGGGACGTCTCTGCTCACAACAGTGCCAAGTCAGTTACTGTGCTCTGTGTGTGTGTGTGTGTGTTGTGTGTGTGGTGTGTGTGTGTGTGTGGTGTTGTGTATGTGTGTGTGTGGTGTGTATGTGTGTGTTGTGTGTGTGTGTGTGTGTGCGTGCGTGCGTGCGTGTGAGTGCGTGTGTGTGTATGTGTGTGTGTGTGTGTGTGTGTGTGTGTGTGTGTGTGTTTGTGCGCATGCATGCAAGCGTACGTGTTGACATGAGCATGAGCGTGTTGTGGGTTGAGAGAGGATTGGAGTGGAGAGTTGGGTGGTGAAAGGATGGGGCGAGGGTGGGAGGGGATGTGTAGAGAGAGCAGATGGTTATGGTGTGTACAAAAATTGTTGCTCATTTACTCATTAACATAGTCACTAGTCTGCCCTTCCTCCTTCCAAAGTTGACTGTCTCCATCTTCAAATTCATGATAGAAAAAATGATGAGTGTTCTCCAATCCAGTTCCAACCTCCCATGCCATCGTTTCCCTTAAGTGTATTCTGGTCGGACCTTCTCCCTCCCCCCTCCCCATTCTGTCAGTCACCAAGCTTTATTTCCCCTCCTCAACTCTTCCTGCCTTTTGCCCTGCCCCCCACCCCCCACCCACCCCCCTCTCCATTCCCCTTCCACCCACCCCCTCTGCCTTCCACCTCAACCCTCCCCTCCCCCCATCTCCTCTCTTTTCCCTGAATCTTCTCAGCAATCGTGACTTCCGCTATTCAGTATCCTGCCCATAATGGCCTCTTGGCACCCATCTGGTTTTCAGCTCTTGGTGTGGCCGTCTTTGGTCGTTGGCTGCGCAGACAGCACGCTGGGTTTAACTGCAGCTTTTTTTTTTAATTTCTTGTTTACAGCTTATGTTGCCAGCCAGCCTTATGGGACTTGACTAGGCCTCCAGAGTCTTCTAGTGTGGTGACCTGCAGGTTACAGAAAGAACCATGTGCTGGACTACAAATGTTCAGAGGCTTTATGTGGGCATCCTTAGCCCAGTAAAAAAGAAAAAAAAAAAGAAAAAAAGGGGGGGAAAAAAAAAAAGGAAGAGCTGAAACTTCACTGGACTGAAAATTTTTCTTCTTTTTTTTTTTGTTTTACTTCTCCAGACAATCACTTTTTGTTTCAGGAATCTGTGTAAATTCTTTGTTGTTGTTGTTGTGGAGGTACTGTAATAGATAAAAACAAAAGAACAAACAAAAAACAAAAGAACAAACAAACAAACAAAGAAACAACAACAAAAAACCCCTCCAAACCGAACAAAAGATGCCCTGATGGTGAGCGTGGTTGGTTGCTGTCAGGAAGCACCAGCTGGAAAAGGAGCTGTACTTCTACAAGAAGACCAGCCGGGACCTGAAGAAGAGGATCCGGGAGCTGTTCAACAACGGCAAGCTTCCTGCGCAGTGTGAGTTGGACAACATCTGTGTGTGTGTGGGTGTTGTGTGTGTGTGGTTTGTGTGTGTGTGTGTGTGTGTGTGTGTGTGTTTGTGTGTGTGTGTGTTTGTGTGTGTGTGTGTGTTTTTAACCCCATCTTTTGATCAAGGATTGTAAGTTACGGGAGCCAGTCAAATGATAAGTAACGCAGCAACGCTAGAACTAGAAATGTAATATTTTGAATTTTGTCTTTTTTTTTCTTTTTCTTTTTTTTTGCATTTCAAATTTTTTTTAATCAAACATGCCTAAGTGAATTAACCTGTTCTGTTTTTTTTTCTTATGTTAAAAATTTCATGTTGGGATCATGGTAAAGAGAAGTAGTAAGGTTGTATACTGTTGCAAACACATTCTTTGAAACTGCCATCTTTTGGCCTCTGCTGCTTCTGAATATGAACTGACAAGGAGGCTTGGATCAATCATAGAATTTTTTTTTTTGATTTTCGCACAATACACAACCAAATAAAACTGCTTGGATAAACTTCCAAAAAGACAAATGTTGCTGAAAGAATTTCATGCTAATGTAAAAAAGACGTGACTAAGACAAAAAATGTGACAGCACAGGAGCCACAGGCATGGTGACATGGAAAAATGATAGTTGTTGATAACATGGGATCCAAAATCATTAAGAAAAAGAATTTTTGATGTGTTTACAAAATGAAAGCTTAGATATTAAGCTAGTGAAAAAAATTGGGTAATTTCAGCATGTGTTATTTCAGTGTATTATAAATCAGAAGCGGATGACTTTTAAATGGTCTCAGAAAGATACATCGAGTGTATTAGTCAGGAAATATAAAGGGGATGACTGTTTGTTGGTCCCAGAGTTCATGTTTCAGCTCGGAGCACACTCACCTGAGGGTAAGAACCAGCTGAGATGGAAAATATTCTACAGACAAATGCCTTTGGCTGGATTGAACTCATGATTACCAGATGTCAGTCTTTGAAGCTAACCCATTGTATCCTGATAGTTGGGTCCTTTCCCTGTGTCATACTGTGCATAAGTGCATGCACACACTCAGCTCAGCATTTCACTCCGTGCACACGCACTCTCTCCAAACAACCAGAAGGCGCACTGCAATAACTCTTCTCTCCCCCTCCTCTCCGGGGAATAATTTACTAAACAATAATCAATTTTCCGTCATATTCAACTCGTTTGTCTTCAAGGATATTATTTTTCATTCCTCCTCTCCAGTGGAGGTACAATCATTCCACAGATCCACTAGTTGGACCAAATTTCACCTCATTATACATAATACTTCACAAATATATCTTTTACCGGTTTCTCCTCCTCAGTGGAGAAAACAATGTATATATTTTCAAAAAAAATCAAAAGATGGCTTAAAATATAGTAGTATCAACTGAGTTCATCAGGGGAACAATAAAAAAATTCAGTATGGGTCAACATGACAAATGCTTTCTTTTCTCACAACTGGTGCAGTCGCTGTCTTCTACAGCTCGATTCTCCAACCCTGGAGACGATTAGGTGCTGCCGCAGCACTGTAGCCCAAATATTTGTGCGACTGCCTAACTGGTGCTGCCACAGCACTGGGAAGGGCTGAAACACGAATGAAGTCCGTGTAAGTAATCTATTTCAAAATCTGAATAATCATAAATTCTTTTCCCTTTTTCCCTTTTCTTAACTTCTCTCTTTCTTCTCTCCCCATCTGTCTATACCTCACCTGGTAATGGTGAGTCGCAGGTGGAACTCGTTCTTCAAACAACCTGTCCGGTCAGTGTCCCCAAGCCATCTCCTTCCTATTCCTTATTTTTCCCTCCTGCGCTCTTTCTGAGTACACGTTCAGTGAGTACTCGTCTAACTCTACGCATTACCAGCCCATGGTTGCTGACCAATGGACAACGTCCGTCCATTCAACCAATGATCGCCCTACGTCTATAGCCACCAGCGACACCGATCACACTGGTCAGGCCATTCAAACTTTCTTTTCTTTTACCTTTCCTCTTCCCTACCTAGGGAAAATGCTTTATAACAAATAAGGGCGTACGCGACGGAACGTCACATGTCGCCATGTGAGGCTACATCACATGACACCCCCCATCCCGGGGTGAAAAAAAAACTTTCGTCAAGAAATTTTTTTTTTTTTTAAATACACATACATATCTAATTAATATACAACTTCAGCCATCAATCATCAATTTTTTTATCATTCAAGAGTTTCCATCAATGCATAGAACTAACCTTTATGAACATCATAAAGATCCAAAATCACATTCCAAAATCTTAGTTTGAGAAAAAAAAATACAATCAGTTTTGTTTAGTTTTTTTAAAAACAAATTCATACTCCATCACCACAAATCACAAGTTACAGTGACACGAAAACATATGATACTGATTATTCCAAATGCCAATCATATATATATAGCAAAATGTAAACAGTTTTTCTAGCGTGTTGTCACATAATCATATGTCCCAACATCATCACAAAATGAGAATTTCCTCATGACTCACTTGATGAGAAACATTTGGCAAGTGACAAGTCTTTGTTCAAGCAAAATATACAATACAGTAATCCACTCGAAAGTTAAACACTTTTTTCATTCTTCACAATGGACCGACGTGAAAAAACAAAAAGCACTTGTAACACATCAAATGAAGTATTCTGCACCCATTCACAAAGTAGCATCCCACCACGAGCCACCAATGCCAATACATATGCACTTTTGGAGAAAGATCAGTCACAACTACTTATCAATTCAGACTGACGTTAGCAGTCATAACGCTGCCAAAATATCAATCAAGTCTTTCCACAATGAAAACAAACAGCAGAATAAAAAATCTGTCCACAATGAAAACAAACAGCAGTTACAGCAGCACGAAGGATACTGTGCACTCACGCACGAGACAGAAAATCTGCCATGATATTCTGAGTTCCAGGTAATGGCTCAATGTCAAACTTGAACTCCTGCAATGACAAAGCCCATCTTAACAGCCTGCTATTTTTGGTCTTGGACGACTGCAAAAACGTCAATGGCCTGTGGTCGGTTTGTAACCGAAACTGTCTTCCAGTCAGGAATCTGGCAAATTTCTCACAAGCCCAAACAATGGCAAGACACTCCCTCTCAATTGTTGAATATTTGACTTGTGTGTTAGAAACTTTTTACTTGCATATTGGACAGGGTGTATCAATCCATTCTTTTCCTGCAAGAGTACATCTCCCATGCCTTTGGAGCTGGCATCAGTTTCTCAAAACAAAATCCTCTGAAAGAGAGGGCAAAAGCAACACAGGAAATGAATTGAGGATGTTTTGAATACATTCCAGCGCTTTCTGGCACTCATCTGACCAGACGATACTTTTGTTTTTTGTTCCTTTTGTCAAGTCACTCAAAGGGGCTGTCAAGGACGCAAAGTGCGGTACACATCTTCTGTAATAGGACAACAATCCAATGAGTGATCTGATCTGTTTCTTTGTACTGGGTCTCTTCAAGGCCAAGATCTTTTCTACTTTCTTTTCCTCTGGTGTCATTTTTCCAACAGAAATGACATGACCCAAAAACTCAAGAGTCTGGAATCCAGCACGAATTTTGGACGGTCTAGCCGTCAGACCAAAATTCCGGAGTTTACAAAAAACAGCTCTCAAGTTTTCCTCCATGATCATTCCATGACTTTGCAGCAAGCAAAATGTCATCAAAAAAACTTACTGCTCACCACACTCATGAAGTTTTAGTGCGCGCATCATTCTGGCAAAAGAAGCTGGGGCGTTTTGTAAACCAAATGGCATCTTCGTCCATTGAAACAGTCCAAAAGGTGTCTGAAAAGCCGTTTTTTCCTTGTCTGCTTCAGCCATCGGGATTTGCCAATATCCTTTAGTCAAATCTATTTTGACAAAATATTTTCCTTCTGAGAGTTGACAAAGAAGTTCCTCAATGTCTGGGATAGGTTCTGCATCAAACACAGTGATTTTGTTTAACTTCCTGTAATCGATGCAAAACCGCACCGAGCCATCAGGTTTGTCCACCAAAACAACTGGTGAGCTGTATGGTGACGAGGACGGTTCAATAACTTTCAACCCGAGCATGACTTGAATCTCTCTTTCGACAACCTGTTTTTTCGCAAATGGGAGGGGGTATGGTTTGACTCGGACTGGGTTTTCCGTACTCAAGTGAATAGTATGGGGTTCAATTGCTGTCACTGTCCCTGGGGTATCAGTCAGAACATCCTGAAAGTCCTTCAAAATACCTTCCAATTGTTCTTTCTGAATCAAAGACAAATCATCACACACAATGACATCACGATAAGTTTCCCCCTTGACAGAAAGAGTGGGCAGAGGTACAGTATCATCTATACTGGTAGACGTTAACAATCCCACATTTGTTGTTTGCACAGTCTTTGCTCTGTCTCTGTATGTAACATCAGGTACAAAATCAGAATCAATGATTTCTGTAACAGCCACATCCGTTTCAGACACTGGACACATCCATTCAATTGACTCATTAATGGCAACATTTGTACGTTCAGCATACTTTTTTAGCATGTTTACATGAAACACCTTGTCAGTATTCGCCATTTTCACTTTGTAGTTCACTCCAGAAAGTTTTTCAATGACATCAAAAGGACCTTTCCACATGACACGAAGTTTGTTGTGCTCGTCTGTCAACAGGACAAGTACCTTGTCACCTACACTGAATGAACGTGCCTTTGCTTTCCTGTCAGCAAAGTCCTTATACAAATCAGTTTTCCTGTCAGCTGACTGTTGGGCAAGTTCACATGCGTCTTTTATTCGGTTATGTAGGTCATAGACGTATTGGTAAACGTTCTTGTCTTCAGGTATGTCTGTCTTGTTCGTCCACTGTGTGACTAACAGATCCAAAGGACCCCGTGGTGAATGTCCAAAAAGCAATTCAAAAGGCGAAAACCCCAACGTTTCGTTCGGCAGTTCCCTGTATGCAAAGAGCAATGCAGGTATAAAACGATCCCATTCTTGAGGCTCCCGCCTTGTGACTTTTCTCAACATGGACTTTAATGTTCCATTAAATCTTTCAACCATTCCATTGGACTGGGGATGGTTTATGGCGTGGTTGAAACAGAAGAGATCGACAGCAGTCTGTATATTTCCTTCATGAGGTCTGAAATGAACTGTGTCCCGCAATCCGACAGAATTTTCCTCGGGAAGTCCTACTCTGGAAAAAATAGACAGCAGTGCCTCAGCGACAGATACAGTATCGATCTTCTTCAGGGGAATTGCTTCGGGAAATCTTGTCGCCGTGTCGACCAAAGTGAGAATATAACCGATTTCCCGAGGAAGATGGTGGGAAAGGGCCGACAAGGTCAATGGCCACCTTCCGAAAGGGAACCGAAATTAGGGGCATTTTGTGCAAAGGTGCACATGGGACGCGACCTTTTTGAGTTGTTTTTTGGCAAATGTCACAAAGAGCGACAATTTCTGTGTGGACTTCTCCCTTTTGACCCCTGGCCAAAAAAAATGAAAACCAGAACTCTTTTTAAAGTTCGCTTGATACCACAATGACCTGCGAATAATGCAAACATGGGCCGTATGTAATACCGTTTCCCTCAGTGGTTTGGGAACCACAATCTGTTTGTTGTCTTGTCCAGGTACATGCCTTTTAGAGGATGTCAGAGTCCAGTATGTACGTCGGCTTGTCCGTTGGTTTGTCAGAGGGCACTCTGCTTTGCAGTAGACAGTACAGTCGTCAATGTTCGTCGCTTCTCTGCATAGTCTTCAAAATGTCTGGTGTAACTTTCAGTTCATCTAGTTTGAAACCGTGAGTGGTTTTGTTGGTTTTCCCTGCTCTACGACTTTTGATCTTGTACTGATGAGACAAGGAACGAAAGAT
>JAMYXO010004726.1:0-16876 GCA_033310375.1 Conus canariensis | reverse complement strand
AGGAGGGGGGTTTTCTTTTTTTGGGGCCCGGGGGTTTTGGGGGTTCCTTTATGGTTTGGGAGGGGTTTTGGGTGGGTTTCCCTTTCGGTTTCCCCTGGTAGTAGGGGGGGGGTAGGATTTGGGGCCCCCAAATGTAAATTTTTGGGCCCCGGTTTTGGGGCCCCTTGCCCAAAAATTTTCTTTGGTTTGGCCCTTTGGGAAAAAGGGCGTTTGGTCCTTTCTGGGGAAACCCTTTTGGCCCTTCCTTTCTTTTGGGGAAGGGGGGCCCTGAAAGGGGGGGCCCGAAAAACCCGTGGGGGCCTTGGGGTTTTGGTTCCTGGAGGGGGGGGGGTTTTTTCCCCAGGGGGTTTGATTTTAACCCCCGGAAGGAAACAGGGGGGCTTTCAAAAATTTTCGCTTTTTTCTCGGGCGGGGACTTTTGGGGCCCTTGGGGGGGGAAAAAAAGCCTTTTTTCCTTTGCTTCTTGGAAAAAAAAAGGGTTTGGGTTTTGGGTTTTGGCCATTTTTCCCATTTGGTTTCGGGGGGGGGTTTTTTTCCCCATGGGGGTTTTTGGGGGGGCCTGTGGGAAAAAAAAAAAAAGGGGTTTTTAAATTTGGGGCCTTAAGGGTTGGGGTTCTTAAAAACCCCCCAAACCAGAGTCCGGGGTTCAGGGGGAAAAATTTAGGGCTCTCCTTGGGTTTTTAAGGGCCCAGGGTTTTTTGGTTTTCGGATTTTTTTTTTGGGGGCCCCTTAATTTTGCTTAGGGGGCCTTGGGTTTGGTTTTGGGAACCCTTCCCTTTAAATTGGGGTTTTTTTTTTCCCCAAGGGGGGGAAACGGGGGGGGAAAGGGGGGGGGGAATTTGGGGGGCCCCCAACGCCCGGGAAAAAAAAATTTTGGGGGTTTTCCTTGGGCGGGGGGAAAAAAAAATAAAGGCTGGGGTTCAGTACTCTTATTGGGGGAAAGGAAAAACCCCCGGGGTTTCCCCCCCCTGCATTTTTTTTTTGGGAAAGGGGGGGCCATTGGGGGAAAAAAAAAAAAACCCTTTTCTTTTTCCCAAGCCAACCCATTTTTTTTGGGCGTTTTTTTTTTCATTTTTGGGGGGGGGGGAGGGTTGGGGTTTCTATTTTTTCCTTTTTTGGTTTTTTTTCCCTTGTTTAAATCTTGCATTGGGGGAAAAAGGGAAAAAAGGTTTCCCAAAAAACGGGGTTACCTCAAGAAGGGGGGGGGACTTTTTAAAAATTTTTAAGGGGTTTTAAAAAAAAATTTAAAAAAGGGGGGCCCAAAAAAAGGGGGTTTGGAAAGCAAAAAAAAGGGTTTAAAATCGGGGGTTCAAAAAAACCGGGGGGCCCAATTTGGGTTCAAAAAAAAAGGGGGGCCCTTTTTTTTTGGGCCCCAAAAAATTTTTACGTTTGGGGCCCCAAAAAATTTGGAAACCCTTGGTAAACTTTGGAAATTTTAAAGGCCGTTTTTTTTTTTCCCCCAAGAAATGCCACGGGCGAAATTTTCACCAAAAAAAATGAAAAATTTTTGGGAAAAACCCCCCCGCGTTTTTTAAGGGTTATGCGGGGGGAAAAATTTTAAAAATTTTTTAATTTTTGTTAGAAAAAAACCGGGGTTTTGGTGTTTTGCGGGGGGGGGAAAAAGGGGGGGGGGAAAGTAGGGGGGGGGCCCATCTTTTTGAAAAAGGGGGGGGTCTGGGTTTTTTTACATTTTGGGGGCCCAAAAAAAAACCCAAAAACTGGACTTTACTTTGGGGGAAAAAAAAAGGGAAAAAGGGGGGGGGTGAAAAAATTTTTTGGGCCGGGCCCTTAACCCAAAAATTTTTTTTTGGAAAAAAAAAAAGGGCAGGGAAAAAAAAAACCCAAATTTTAAACCCCCCACTCTTTTTTTAAAAAGGGGGTTTGGGGGGGGGGTTTGGAAAAAAAAGGTTTAAAATTTAAAAATTTGGGGTTCCTTTGGGGACGGGGGGGGGCCCCTTTTTGGGGAGGGGGGGGGTGTTTTTGAAAAAAAAATTTTCCGGGTTTAAAACCCCCAAAAGGGCCTTTACCCCGGGGGGGGGGGGGGGGGGGGGGGGGGATTAAAATTTGGGGGGGGGGAAAAAGGGTTCAAAAAACAAAGTTCTAAAAAAGGGGGGGGAAACCCCGAGGGGTAAAAAAAGGGGCCCAGGGGCAAAGCCCGGGGGCCCTTTAACCCCCTTGGGGTAATTTCCCCAGGGGGGGGGGTAAAAAAAAAAAAAACGGGCTTTTTTTTACCCCGGGACCCCTTTTTAATGACGGGGGGGATTAGCCCCCAAGGGAAAAAAAGGGGATTTGGGCCACGGGTTTTGGGGGAAGTCAGGGGGGAACCCCGTTGGGGGACCCAAAAGGGGGGAAAAAAGGGAAAAAAAAAGGGGTTTTTTCCCAGTTGGTAGGGGGCCTGGGGTTTCCAAAAAGCGGGGGGGGACTTGTGGGAACAAGAAAAAAAAACCGGTTTTTTTGGGAAAAATACCCCTTTATTTTTCCCCCAATAAAACGGGGTTCTGCAAAAAAAAAAATTGGAAATTTTTTTTTAATTTTAAAAAGGGCCCCGTTTTTTTTTAACAGGGGTTTTTAGGGGGTTTTCTTAATTTTTTTTCCTTTTTTTTGGTTTCTTGTTTGATTTTTGGAAAAAAGATAGGGATTTGCAAAAAAAAAGTAAAAAAAACCCAAGGAAGGGGTGCAAAAAAAAAAAAAATTAAAAAAAACTAAAAAAAAACCTTTTTGCAGGGGGGGGAAAAAAAAAAAAAACTTTTGGAAAAATTTTAAAAATTTCCAATTTTTAGGGGTCCCGGGTTTTTTCCCCAAAATTTGGGGTTTTCATTTTTTGGGTTTTATTTTTCGGGTTTGGGTTTTTTACCGGGTTAAAAAAGGGCTTATAAAAAACATTTAAAATTTGAGGGGAGGAATTGGGGGAAAAAAAACCTTTTGGGGGGTTTTGGGCCAGCTTTTTTACCCTTTTTGGGGGGACTATAGGGGGGGGTTTTCTGGAGTTTTTTTTTAAAAAAGATGGTGGGGGGTTGTTTTTTTTTTTGAAAAAAAATTTCAAAAAATTTAACCTTAAAAGGGGAAAAAAAAAAATTTTTAAAGAATTTTTGGTTTAAAAAAAAACCTTTTTTAAAATTTTTTTTTGGGCCCCCAGGGAAAGGGCCCCAAAAATGGGGGGGGGAAATTAAATTTTTTAAAAAAAGTGCAAATTTTTTTTCCCCTTTCCTTTCTTTTTTTTTTAAAAAAAACCTTCCCCCCCCCCTTAAATTCCTTTTGCTCTTTTTCCCAACGGTTTCCATTTTTTTTGCCCGGGGATGTTTTGTTTGTTGTTTTGGGGGTGTGTTGGGTTTTTGGTTGTTTTTGTGGGGGTTGTGTGTGTGTTTTTGTGTGTGTTGGGGGTGTTTGTTGGGTTGTGGTGTGGGGTGTTTTGGGTTTTTTAAAACCTTTTTAATGGGGGGGGTTTCCATTTTTTAACCGCGGGATAAAAAGTCCTGGAAAAAAAGGGTTTTTCTGGTTTTTTTAAAATCCCACGGGTTTGTTTTTTCCTTTAGTTTTTAAATTTAATCTTTTTTTTGAAAAAAATTTTTTCCCGGGGTTAAAATTATATTTTGTGGGCCAAAAAGGGGGGGGGGCCCAGTTTTTTTTGGGGAAAAAATTTAAAAAAAAAATAAAAAAAACTTTTTTCAAAAAAATTTAAGATTTTTTTGAGGGGAAACCCTGGTTTTTTTTTTAGTTTTTTCCAAAAAAAAATTAATTTTTTAAAAAAGGGTTTGGGTTTTTTAAAAAAAAAAACTGAAAAAACCCGGGGCTTTTTCAAAAAGGGTTGGGTTTTTCCAAAAAAATTTGGGGGGCCTTTTGGGGTGTTTTTGCTTTTCGTGTATTTTTGTGGTTTTTGGGGCCTTTTGGCGTGAATTTTCCGGGGGGCGCGCGCCGCTTTAATTTATTGTGTTTTGGGGTGTTGTTGGTTTGTGGGGTTTTGTGGTGGGGTTTTGGTTGGTGGTGGGTATTTTGAAGGGGTTTTTGGGGGGGTTTTTTTTTGGGGGGAAAAAAAAAAGTAGTAGGGGGGCTTTTTTAAATTAAAAGAAATATGTTTGTCAAAATTTTTGGGGGGGAAAATTTGGGGGGTTTTTTTTCCTAAAAAAAAAATTAAATTCCCCAAAATGGGAAAGGGGGGAATTTTTACAATTTTTAAAATTTCGGGGGGAAAAAAGGGCCCAGAAAATATGAAAAAAAAAAACCGTTTTTGGAAATCCCTTCTTTTTTCCCGGGGTTTTTAAAATGGCCCCGGTTCTTTTTAAAAAATTTTTGGGGGGCCCCGGGGGACTTAAAAAAAAAAACCAATTAAAAGGGAAAAAAAAAAAGCCGTGGGGGGCCAGGGGAAAAAAACTTTTCCCCCAAAAAGGGAAATTTTTTTTAAAAAAAAAAAACGCCCAGGGGGGTCGGCCTTTTGTTTTTTCGGGCCCAAAAAAAAAAAAAAGGGCGGGTTTTTTAAAAAGGGGGGGGGGGAACCCTGCAGGGGGGGAAAGATGGAAAAAAAAAATTTTAAAAAACAAAAAAATTCTTCCCTTTTGTTTAAAATAAAAGGGAAACAAAAAAAAAAATTTTAAAAAAAAAAAAAAAAAATGGGGCCGGTTTGGGATTTTTTTTTGGGGGCCTTTTTTTTCCAGGAAAAAAGACGGGGAAAAAAAAAAACCTTTTCTTAGAGGGAGGGGAAAAAAAACAAAAAGGGGGAGGGGAAAAAACAGAAAATTTAAAAACCCTTTTCCCTTAAAAAACTGGGGACCAAAAAAAAGGAAAATTTTAAATTTTTTTATTGTGGTTTTATTGTTGTTGTTTAAACACTACTTTTATAATTATTGCCCTTTAAATTGTTGTTACTTATTATCATTATTGTTGTTTTTTTTCTTATCTTTATTTTATTGTTGTTGTTGTTATAATTATTATTTTTTTTAATTTTTGGGGCCTCTCTTGTTTTCTGCTCCCCCAGACCCGTTTTTTTCCAAAAAAACCATTTTTTTTGCTTCCCAAAAAAAAAGGTTTTTTAAAAATTTTTTTGTGTTTGCTTTTTCCGACGACCGGGGTCAGATTGAGCAAGGCCCCCGGTTTCATTTAAAAGGGGTTTTTTTTTTTTTTTTTTTTTTTTTTTTGGTTTTTTTGGGAAAAAGTAGAAAAAAAAAAAAAAAGAAAAACCTCTAAAAAGTTTTACAATTTTTCTGAAGGGGCCAGTTCTTGGAATGAATCCCGAAAAAGGGACTAAATTTTCAATAAATAATAAATTAAAAACGATAAGTAACCCGAGCCCCATTCCAGCAACTTACACGGCAGTTTGGTGTTTTATTTTGCACAAAAAAAATGTAGCTTGTTTTGCTTTTTCCCTGATTTTTTCTTTTGTTTTTCTTGGGGCTGGCACCTTTGGTTGGTTTTTTGAAAAAAAACTCAAAAAAAAAAAACATACTACGGTATTGCACACCGGGGCCTTTTTTGTGGGGGATAGAATTCCTTCTTTAAAAAATCGAAAAGACAGGGGAAGTGGAAGTTTTCATTTTTTTGCGGTACTTGGGGGGGGAAAACAAATCATTTTTTTTTGGGTAGGGGGGGAAAGGAAAAAAAAATCAGGTTTCGAAATACTGAAAAATTTAAAAGGGGGGAGTTATAGTTAGGTGGGGTTTCCTCCCCTTTGCAAAAAAATTTCTCTTCTTTGGAGATGAACCCTTGCTAAAGGGGTCTTTTTTGAGAAGCATTTTATTGTATTCTCTCCCCAATTATTAAAAGCTTTTTTTTCCCCTGCAAAAAAACGGGGCCCAGGCGGTGGGGTGGGGGTGGGAATGAAGGGGCGGGGGGTTTTGAGATATCTATGGGGTATTTCGTCCCATTATCTTTTAATTTTTTCTGGTCTCGCCGGGGGTTCTCAGATCAAGCCAACGGGAACGATAAAAAAAACAGATTGCTTTTGTGTTCTTTTGCCCACCTGTGCAGTTTTTTTCACGCGGGGGCCCCCCACGACTAATCCTTTAAATTGTCGTCAAATTTTGGGGGGGGGGGCCCTTTGTATTGGTGTCCGGGCCACGTTGGGGTTTCGCATAAGCCCACGGGAATATTGCCAAAAGTGAATCACAGTAGTACAGCCCCTTGTTTTTTTTCTGGGGGGGGTTTGGGGCCTTAAAAGGGGAATTGCCAGTGGACGAAAAAGCTTTTGGGGGAAACGGGGCCCAAAGGGTTTTGGGGGCCTGGGGGGACAGGGGGGGGGGATGAGCTGCATAGATGCCCCCCCCAAAATTTCGTGAACCAGGCTCGTAAAGGGGGGGAGGGGGGGGCGGGGGAAAAATGTGAATTGATGGAGGGTTTTTTTCCTTTGGAAGGTGGCATTGATGAGACATTTATGGCAGAACAAGGCCAGGGTGGCGGCTAAAGGAAAAGGGGGGTGGGGGGTGTGAATGAGCTGCATGGGATGCAGCTTTTAAAAAACCGTAAACACTTGGGGGGAAAAAAATGGCAAGTACAAACATGCATTGTTTTGATACAAAAGGTCGGGATTTTCTCAACCTGCCTTTCGTGGTGAAGTGGTTAACTTCCGCGGATTCCGTCCCAGGTGGCCGTGGGTTTTCATTTCCCATCAAAGGCCATTTAAATTTCTTGGGATTTCCCCTGTCCTGACTGGGCTTCTACCCGGGAGTAGAGTTCGCTTTGGGGGCTCAGCTGGAACTAGAAGTTTTTGTTCCAGTTAATGGATGCATCTTCTGGAGAGTGTTGCTAGGAATTTCCTATCCAACCACTGGCTGGACTTTAGAATATATTTATAGAATGAAAAAGGGCATGGAAAAAAAACAAACCTGCTCTATCAATTGGGGTCTCACAACTGGAAATGGGAAAAGTCTGTTAGCATTAATCTTCAAATCTTTCCTTTTTCCTTTTTAATCAGGCACCCAAAAAAATTTCTCCAATTCCGTTTTGCCTTTCTATGCCCTGCTCTCCACAGTGGACCTCAGTTTCAAATTGTCTTTTCACAGGCATGGCCCCTGATTTAGTTTTGGTCGGTATGGGGACAAATTAATGGGGATGTGGGAAGGGGGCTGGGACGGGGTGGCCCCCCCCTTCCGATAAGACAGCTTTACTCCACATGGCTCCCCGACCTAAATCCATTATTGTTCGTCATGGGGGGACACGTAGTAGATGGTTGTATTGCGCACGTTGGATCGGGGAAATTTAGCACCACTGAACATTGCCGGAAGTGACTCGACAGTATTTTACAGTCTATTGTTTTTCTGGGGGGGTGGCCTTAGGGACGAATTGACAGAAACCCCCCAAGTGACGAAGTTGTGGCCTGAAAACGGGGCCCAGGCTTGTGCGGCTGGGGGGACGGGGGGGAAAAGGGGGGGTGGGAGTGGGGGGTGGGGGTGGAATGACGGCATGGATTTTTGGGCAGTGGCCACGAAAGTGGCATTGGGATGAGAACATCTTCTAGGGGACTGGGGGGACATTCCAATTCCCGTTTCTCTCTCCAAGTATTTTCCTGCCTCTCGCCAGGTTTTTCATATCAATGCCGCAGAAGGGAACGAAAGAAACTGAAGGTTTTTGGCTTTTTGGCTCTCTGCACACCTGGGCAAACTGGGACACTGTTAGTGCCCAGAGTACTTATTCACAAAGAGACTTTCGGGTTTACCAACGGGCGTTTTCCGGTTTTATTACTTTGACTTTAGAGGGGGCAATTGTGACAATCAAACAAAATTCACTTTTCAACCGGGTCAGAGAAGGACACGCTGGATGCGGGATTTGCTCCAAGGCAGCTAAATGAACAATGGGCGGGGGAAATGGCCCCCCGTCCTACTCTCTCTCCCATCGACGGGGGGTTGGAGGGACAAGACTGCGCAATGGGCCCGCCCTGGCCAGAGGAATCAGACAGTTCAAGCAGCCAGTTCTTTCCCACTGGCGTTTTTTGGAGGGCTTAATGTAAGCCTCCTCAGACCCATGAAGTTTAAAAATTAAAAAAAGCTGCTGGGTGGGGTGTTGGGGACGGGGGGACAATACATTACGGGCCAGGCTTTTGTTTTCTAAACCATTTTGTTCTGGCAAATGCCAAGGCTCTGTGAGTATGGAAAAACAAAAAACCTGACCGACTTGGAAAAGGCAGTACAAATCTCTTTTGGCAAGTCCAAACAAAAACCAAAAACGACAATGGATTAATTTCAAAACTAATGTTTTGTGGATGAAGCGAATGTGGTCCATCATATCCTAATCCACATCGTGAAAACAGGGCTAAATGGACGGGGAAAATGGGGAATGGGGGGCCCCCGGGGGGGCTGGGGATGGCAAAAAAACCTTGTTGCATTCATCAGTTTTAAATTTTGAATTTCCCCTCTGGAGTAAACTTTGGGGGACAAACCAAACTGCCCAACAAAGTTCCTGGTGGACATTTTTTCTAAACATGAAAAAAAACAATGGTGGTTGCGCTGGGAAATACGCTTTAAATATCTTTTAACCATATTGCTAATCCTTTGGATCCCAAAAAGGGCAAAACGCTTCATCCATTCATCAGCCAAATATCGCCTGCAGCTGAATGCAGGACGTCAGTCCACCACAAAGGGGCACAGCAATGGAGGGAGGACAGCTTAAAACAGGTGCACGCCAAGGCGAAACCCTGGGGTCAGGGACTGGAGCATCTTGAACAGGGTTCACCAACACCAGAACTCTGGTAAAGCCGGCAAAAGGTTGAGCTGGTCATAGTTGGTCGTCCCCCTTGGCAGCAGCCAGCTGGGGCTTCTCGTGGCTTGGGTGGGAGGTGGATCCTGCGGGAGAGTGGACCCTCAAGGGTCAGCCAATTGATCCTTTTTTGCTCTGTGGACCTGAGAAAAAAGGGTGACATGACTGATTGTCCAAGGCATAACCGGTGGGGGAGGGCTCATAGAGGGAGAATACATGACTAGGAAAAAATGGGGGCTGCAGAAAGCCCAAAAATACACACAGCAAGCCGTCCATGGTTGTTACATGTGGGATCTGTTTGTTGTCGTTTGTTGGTTGTTGTTTTTTTTTACTGTTTTTTGGCAAAACTTTTTTGGCCCGGGGGACATTAATGAACCCAGGAAAACCGAGCGGAGCTCCGTTTTCTGTCGCTTTCTTTCCTTGCCCCTGTCAAAGCCATTTTTTTCCCAACGTCGCTTATCTCTTCCTAATACAAACCACAGCCAGGGACCGGCTTGTCCCACTCGATGCTTTACACCCCAAGGCAAGCAATACCTGGCCTGAAAGTAAACAACTCACCAGTGGAGACGCTTGCCTGATGCCGGGGTCCCCTTCGTTGGTGTTTCAGAAATTTACCCCGGCGTCTAGCTGTGTGGTTCACCTGCCAGCACAATTTCAAACAACTTTTTAAAAAATTGCTTATTTTACCTTTTAATTTACCCAAAAAAAAAACCACAAGTATTTCGGTGAGGGGAAAACCCACCAGTTTACATTTTTAAAAAAAAAACCCTCAAAGTGAAATGATGAAGATTTTTTTATGACAGTCTGGGAATTTCTTTTTTCACTTACGAGCTTCTGGGCGAAGGCCCCAGGGGTTGTGTGCCTATTGCGCGATGGTCTACATCGAAAACAGCCTTAACTCAGCGGGGACAGCCTACTGCACAATGGCTTTACCAGATTTGACCGTCCTACTGTGAGGACAGTTTTTTATGACAACGTGGGGGCGTTGTGCTGCCCATTCGGGGACAGGCCAGACATTTTTCAGCAAAACTGGTCGTCTGGATGGGTGTGGGACGTCCCACCAAAACCAAAAGTTGTTTTGGGGCGGTGGAAACTGTGCACATGGAGTGTTTGGACCGAGTTTTGATGTTCCGTGGCATTGCTACTGTTTTCTTGCCAACAAGTGACTATGAAGTTTTCTTTTAAAAGACCATGGGCCACAGTCTTTCTTCACACACACCAAACCACACCCCCACCACCCCCACCAAAACACACAACAAAACACACCCACACCCCAAACACACACACACCACCACAAACCACAACAACCCACACACAAAACCAAAACTTTTAAAAAAAAAAAAAAAAAACCGTTTCGGGGGGGAAAACAAGAATTTTTTGTTGACGGGGGAAAATAAGCGTTTAAAGCTTTGCACAAATAATGAGTGGTCCATAAACTTCCCTACAATATTAAACGCAATCTGATACGGGGAAAATTAAAATCGAATCGGGTTCATGATGAACGGATCATGTAAAATTATGACAATAAAAAAAAATTTTCAGTGTTCCTGAAACCTTTCCCTTAAAAATTTTTTTGGGACATCTATGGGACATTTCCCCATCCCCGTTATCTTTGGAGAAATTTCTGGATTTGCCCAGGGACTCCTCGGATTAAATACCCGAAAGAAGGATGAAAAGAACTGAAGGGTGCCTTTTGTGTTCCTCTGCACACCTGGGCAAAAATGGGGCACTGTTCAGTGTCAAGAGTATTTTAAAAAACAAGAAACTTTCAGTTTGGACCAAACGGGCGTTTCCGGTTTTAATCACTTCACTTAGAGGGGGGCATGTGTTGGCAAAACAAAAATAAACATTAAAAACAGTTCAGAGGACACGATGATGCCCAGATTCCTCCAAAGCAGTTGATGAACAACTGCGGGAAAGCCTCTGGCTGAACTTTTTGTCCCGTCCCACGGGGGTTTCTAGGACAAGACTGCGCAAATGGGGCCTCCGCCTGCCCGAGGAATCAGAGCAGTTTCAAGCTTGCAGTTCTTTCCACGGGGCGTTTTGGGGGAGGCTTAATGTAAGCCTCCCTCAGAGAGCATGAAAAATTTTTTTGAAAAATTTAGAGTTTTGTTTTTGTGGGTGTTTGGGGACAGACCTAACATTACTGCAAGCTTTTTGTTCTGACCATTTTTTCTGGCAATACCAGCTCTGTGGCGCTTTGGGAACAAAAACCGGGCCCCCAAACTTGGGATTTGCATTTTACAATTTTTCCTTGGCAAAGTCCAAAAACAAATCAAAAAGGGGACAATGATGAAAATTCAACCCCAAATTGCTTGTGGATGAAACCTGAATTTGTCCAAATATCTATCACATCGTGAACAGGCTCGCAAAAGAGCGGGGACGGGGATTCTGAAATTATGGAATGGGGGTTCCCTTAGGCTGGGGGATGCAAAAAAAAAAACCTTGTTGCATCATCAGTTTTCATTTTGAATTTTCTCTCTGAGTAAACTTTGAAAAAACATGTTCACAAACTTCCTGAGACCATTGTTTCACATGGAAAAAAAAAAAATGGTGTGCCCCTGGAAGTAACGTTTTCATTCTTTTTAAAACCAAATACTTACTATCCCTTGGATTCCAGAAAGCTGATGGCCCTTTCCATTCCTCAGTAAATCGTCCGCCTGCAGCTGAATGCTGACGTCATTTCCACTCAGAGTGGCACACTGCATTGATGGAGGACAAAACCTTGAGCAGGGCACGTTCAAGGGGGCGTTCTCGGGTCAGGACGGGGGAAGCATCTTGAAAACAGGTTTTCACCAACACCAAACGTTCGGGGTAAAGCCGGCAAGGTTTGAGCTTGGCCCCATAGTGGTCGTCTCCCCTTGGGCAGCAGCACCTGGGCTTCTCTTTGTTGGGGGTTTGGGAGGTGGGGTCCTGCGGGAGAGTGGAGAAGCAGGTTAGTTTAACTAATCCCATTCTGCTCTTGTGGACCGGGAGAAACAGACACGAACTGGATTGTCCCAAAGGGCATACTTTGTGATTTTGCCTCATAGAGAATACTTTGACTAGGAAAATGAGGGCTGAAAGAAAGCCCAATACACACCAGGGTCCTACCATGACCTTGGGTCTTAGGCAAAACCATGTCCAAAACAGGACGTTAAAATCTCCACTTGTTTACCCCTAAAAAAACCTGAGGTCAATTAAAGGGGTTTTTTCAGATATTAAGAACCCTTTGGGGGTCTTTTATGTCTCAGATATGAAGAAAAACCTGGAAGGTCGTTTGGGTTTCTCAGGGAGGCCCCGACAACTCCCTTTGTTTTTCACCACTGCTCTCCTTTTTTTTTTGGTAGTTATGTTTTCACTTGTGAGAAACTTTTTTTAATTTTGGTTTTTTTGGGAAAAAGGCGGGTGTTCACGTTTTGCGCTTTGGCGTGTGAAAAGTGCGGTGAAATGTGTGTGCGGCTTGCGTGCACGCATGTGTGTCTCTGTGTCCGCATTGTGTGTGTGTGTGTGTGTGTGTGGTGTGTGTGTGTGTGTTTGGGGTTGGGGGTGTGGGGTGGGGTTTTGTATGTTGCGTATTTTGTTATTCTACAGAAGGGGGGGAGAGAGGGGGGAGGAGAAGGGAGAGAGGAGAAGAGAGGAGGAGAGGGGAGAGAAGAGAGAAGAATCGATGAAAAAATTAAAAATTATTTTAAATGAACTTCTCTAAATTATTTCTGTTGGTATTTTGACCCGGGTTGCAAAATCTGGGGCTTTAGTAAAAAAGGCCCCTCCCTCACCCCCCACCCCCATCCTTTCCACACCCCCATTTTTTTTTTTGTGTTCTAATTTTTAGCAGCTGTCACGGGATTTACATGTGGGGATCTGTTGGTTGTCGTTGCTGTTGTTTTTGATTGTTTTTCGGGGACTAAACATTTCTCCCCCAGGACAATTAATGACCCCCGGGTTTAGGGAGGCGAGCTTCCGTTTTTTTTGGGCCCCGCTTTTTTCCTTGCCCTCTCAAAAAGCCATTTGTCCAACCGTCGCTTATTTTTCCCCTAATACAACCACAGCCAGTGTCGGCTTGTTCCCCACTCGATACTTACACCCCAAGGCAAATCAATAGTTCCAAAGGGCCACACATGGGAGCTATCGTTCAAGTTCGGTTGGGCCCTGGGAAAACCGCATCGAATTTTTTTTTCAAAAGGTACTTGGATAACAAAAAAGATTAAAAAATTGGTATAGTCTGGGAAAAACCAAACCCGGGAACCTATCTAAATTAATCAGTAAAATGAAAAAAAATTGGGGGCGAATTAATGAAAAGCTAAAAAAAACGTCTTTTCACCGGCTGTTTTTCATCGGGGGGTTATTTCCCTTAACATGCAGACGACTGCCTTGTTCATTGTTGTGAAAACGTGAAAATTTTTTTACTTATTTAGAACAATTTTTTCTGACATTTGATGGATTAAAAAAACTATACGAATCCTGTCACCGTGGACAAATCTTAGATGGAGAAGAATAGTGATCGCCTAAAAAAAAGCTTCTAAATTTTCGAACTCGAAAGGGCCAGAAAAATCCCAACGGCAGGGTGTTTATATGCGGGCCCAAACGGGGAAAAATTAAAGACAAGCACAGGTTGCGTTTTTTCAAGGGAAAAAAAGCTACTGGTTACAGTTTTCCCAAAAGAAAGAAAAGTGAGCCACAAAACGGACAAAAAAATGGAAAAGAGGAAACAATTTTCCCAATGTTTTGCCACTCATCTGCTTTTTTATGCAAGAAGACCAAATGGGAAAGCAAAACCCAAACCAAACCCAAGGAAAAATTGTTTCAAAAAAAAAAAAAAAAAAAGAAAAAAAAAAAAAAGAAAAAAAAAAAAAAAAAAATTTTTTTGGTTCCCAAAGGTAAAAAAAAGATTTAAAAGGGATTTTTTAAAAATGGGAAAAAGTAAAAAAAAATTTTGGAGGTGGGGTGTCCCCCCTTTTCCCCAGTTGAATAAACAAAAAAAAATTTGTGATAGGCAAACCAAAAATAATTTTTTGGGTTTGGGGGGTTTTGGGGGGGTTTTTGGGTTTAAAAAACAGGGGGGGATGTTGCTGATGAAAAATTTTCAAAATTTATCCCCAAAGGGGGGGAGAGGGGAGGGAGGAAGGGGAGAGAGGAGAGGGGGAAAGAAGAAGGAAAAAAAGAAGGGGAATGGGAGGGGGGAGGAAAAAAGAGAAAGGAAAAGGAGAAGGGGGAAAAAGAAAAAGGGTGGTTCCCTGTTAACCCCTTTTCAAAAAAAAGGGGCTTTTTCTTTTCAAAGCTTTTTAATTTTTTTTTTTTTCTGTTTACCCCCAACCCCCTCTTTGGGATTTCCCAAATTTTTTTTTCGGGGTAAAAAAATTTTATTTATCTATGGGGAAATTTTTTGGGAGTTTTTTTTTTGGTGTTTTTGGGTGTGGTGTTGTGTGTGGTGTGTGGTGGGGTGTGTGTTTGTGGGGGTGGGTGTTTGTGTGTTGTTGGTCTTTTTTAAAAAATATGCATTAATTTTTTTTAATGGGTTTTTATCTGAAAAAAAGGGGGGCCCTTCAGCGGGAAGGTTTTCTATGATGCCTTTTTTGGTCAGTTTTTCCGGGGAAGCTGTTTGTCCCCTGGCTTTCAGTACGGGACCAGACTTTCTAGCTTTTGGGGGGAAAAAATAAGGTCCCCCATAACCCCCCCCCCCCATTTTCCCCACTGAAAAACCTTCTCTCTTTTCGCGCATGCTGGGGCCCCACTTGGGGTGTATTTTGTTGTGTGTGGTGTTGTTTTTGTTTGTGTGTGTGGGTGTGTGTTTTTTGTGTGTGTGTTGTTGTTTTGCTGCTGTTCTTGTTTTTTTTTGGGGGAAAGTGAAAAGGGGAAAGGTGTCATTGAAAATTTTTTGTCACTTTTGCACATTGGGGTTTGGGGTTTGCTCAGGGGGGACGACAGATGCAGAAAAAAAAAAATTTTCAAAAGAATCCTTGTTTGAAGAACAAATTAAAAAAAAAAGAAAAGTTAGACCTTCTTTTCTCATTTGAGATTTTTCCCCCTCATCAAAAATTTTCCTTTTTTGGGGGTTGCAATTTTTTTCATCAGGTTTTTTTTTTCATATTCATTCATCCAGTCCACCAATCTCCATTCTAGTCTTACATTCTTTTTGTACCTTCACCCTCGGCTACCTTTTTTTCAGTGGATCTTCACTTTAGTGCTTTTTCCTTTTTTTCCATATTCAGGGGTAGGGGGCAAAAATCTCGGGTCCACTTTCTTCCTTCCCCATTTTTTATTTTGGTGTCATTTATTACTGCCTTTTGAGGTTTCGTTGCTGTGATGGTTTTTTTTTTTATTGTATTTATTAAAGTGATGATGAAAAATGGGGGATGTGATGGGGGGATGCCAAATTTGTTTTCTATTATTTTTTTTTTTGTTTTAAGAATTCACCCCGTTTTATTTTATATTCTTTTTTAAAAAAAACCTTTTCATTTTTTTTCCCTCCCCCTTCTCCCCTGTCACCTCCCTCTCCTTTTGGGGGCCCCTTTCCCTCCCCCCATCCCTCCCCCCTGAGGGGCCCCTTGTCTTAGTTTTTAATATTTAATTTTTTTATTGCTTCACAGGGATCCACAAACTCCTGGTACAGAATTTTTGATGCATTTTTTCAGCTCCAAGGGGGACAGTGAAGGCAAAAAAAAAAAAAAACTGATTGTGATGGTTTTGGTCCCAGTCAATTTTACCCTGTTTCACCCCGCCCATTGCAGAAATTTTTTTGATTCATTCGTATGAAAAGTTATAGAAAAAAACCCAAAAAAGGGGTGCAGAAGGGTTGGAAAGAATTGCAACCGGGCACTAAGCTTTTTTGTTTAGGCAAACATGTCAAGAAAAAAGGAAAATAAAATTTTTTTGAGGCAAACATTGTAAAAAGGCACATATTTAAAAAAAACATGGCCTTCGGGTTGGGTATACTCTTACATTTTTTTTTGCAATTTTAAAAGGTTAAAAAAAAACAAGTAAAACAGGGGGGGGGTTTTTTTTTTTTTTCCAGTGCGGGGCAGAGCATTGTTTGAGGCCAACAAAAAAACAAAAAAAAGGGGGACACGAAACTGGGATACAGTGATGATCAGAAGACAGGGGGGTTTAGGGAAGCAATTGAACCAAAAACAATGATGTCAGTTTTAAACTCGGGGATCTTAAAAGGCCCCCAGAGGATACACCTGAAAGGGGGGGACTCTAATGCTAAAAATTGCAGCGGGGGACTTGTTGAAACCCGGGGGAGAAAAGAAAAAAGGCTTGGGACTGGGAAAAAAAAATCAAAGATTCTCCCGAAGTTGCAAAGCGATGATTTGGAAAAAATGGGAAAATGGGGGGGGGGGAAAATTTTTAATGTCTCTCTTTCTGGGGAGGAAATTGTTTTGGGGGAAAAAAAAACTCCAACAATGGGGCTTCATGCCTCCTTTTCAAATGATGGAAAAAAAAAGACAATTTTTTAAAAAAAAAAATTGTTTTGCTGAATTCTTAAAAACTTTTCATTTGCCGGGGGAAATCTGTGGTTTCACTTTTTGGGAATTTTTTGAACAGGATCTTGTAACATGTTTTCCTGACACGTAAAAGCAAAAAGAACTTGCCCCCAAATTTTCACCACTTTGACTTTATTTTCCCTTTGGCCCCAAAACAAAAATTTTTAACCCCCCCAAAAGGGGGGGGGCAGGAATTTTATCGGGGGATGGGGGAAAAAGGGGGGGGGGGCCCAAAACATAAAACAGGATTCAGGGAAAAAAAACGGTTAATAAAAAATTTAAAAATGGGGGCCCAGGGGGGCAATTTTTTTAAAACCTAAACAACAAACCCCATTATAGGGGTGGGGGGATTTTTCTTTTTCACTAAGGTGAAAAAGGAAACCCAAAGTGCCATCCTTTCTTAACCAGGTCTCAATTTTTATAACACTGGTTTTGGGGGGGACAAAACATTGACTTCCAAAAAAAAAAAAAATATGAAGGGGGGAAAAAAAAAAACAAAAACAACTGTGTGAATGGGATTGAATTTCAATGTGGAAAAACACCCTTTTTGCCATTTTAAACATTTGGGGAAAATTTAAAACCCCCCATAAATTTAAAAACGCCCAGAACCCCAGGAAACAAAAAAATGGGAGTGTGCGGGGAAAAAACTAAAAATTATGTATTTTTTTAAAAAACGAGGAGAAAGAATCCTCAGTTTTGCAAAAAAACTAGGTTTTTACTGATGTTTTGGG
>JAMYXO010004725.1:0-12500 GCA_033310375.1 Conus canariensis | reverse complement strand
AAATGAAATGTGACGAAATAGATAAACGCTGTGGTAAACTGGAAAGTGACAGTAACAAGTGCTTCTCTTTACTTCAAGATATCACGGCTGATATCAATGAGCTGTATGCAGAGAGAGAAAGCAGCAAAAAAGAAATGCAACTACTCACAAAAACAACCAGCGAGACCACCAAGCAACTAACACGACTGAGGGAGGAGGTGGACAGACTGGAGGGGTTCTCCAGACGAGACAACCTCCGTATGTTTGGGGTGCCTGCAGCAAGAGGGAGGGAGACCTTCGACTCCTGTGCCAGAGCAGTGACGGACATCCTGAACAGCGTGGGAGACGGACAAGACGTGGACAACGGACGATATTGCTCGGGCCCATCGTGTAGGCCAGAGCAGAAATGGTGGACCCCGGCCTGTGATTGTCAAATTCAGCAGGTGGAAGGACAAAATGTCAGTTATGACAAACAAGGAATTCCGTGCCAGACTGAAGGACAAGGAGTAACTGTAGCCAATGACCTCACCCACCAGCAAGCCAGTATTGTCGCCGAGGCCAAGAAAGAGGGTAAGGTGGCTTTCTTCAGAAAGGGGCAGTTAGTAGTGCAGCCCAGACGACCTGACCCAAGAACGTATGCGGAGGTGGTGGATTCCGACTCTACGCGGTCATCAACAACAGCGGGTGCCCCCCTGCGTGACACTGTAAACAAACAGGTCAGAGGTGACAGTGTACCGTGCGGCACAGCCAACGCCGGGGATTCCCCTACTCGTCCGTCGCCATCTCGGCAGGCCGGCAGCCCAAGGTCATCACGTGCAAGTCGTGATTGCAGCGGGTCACGGCAAGTCGGGCGTGCGGGAGTTTTTTCAACGCACGCAATCAAGGCCAGGAAACACCTCGGATAGCACGCCTGTGAACAAGACCCAGGCAGGTACCCACTTCCTCGTCGTTCAGACAGGAACGTTTAAAAAACAATAGGACAGGCTTGGCCATCCATGTGATTTGAAATTCCTGACTTTCAATATTGAAAACTTGTACACGAAACTGACCGATATCTCTTTCATAAAATACATTGAACTATTTGATTTCGTTTGCTTGACAGAAACTTTTGTGGATAACATCTTTTGACTATTCTGGAATCTTCATTAACTTTTTGAAATATTATGTACCTGCAAAAAAGTTATCAAAACAAGGAAGAAATTCTGGTGGGTTACTGTTTTTAGTACGCAGATGCTACCAACACTATATAACACATATAAAGATTGATTGTGAAAATACTGTGGTTGTGAAATTAGATAAGTGTGTTTTTAAGGTCGATAAGGATGTGCTTATTATTGCAACATACGTTGCTCCGGAGAACAGTCCTCTATACAGTAACAAAATGCAAAAAGATGGAATTGTTTTACTAGAAGAAGCTATCCTGAACATTATGAATGAGGAAGAGTTATATCTTGTGATCTGTGGGGATCTAAATGCGAGGACAGGGTGGAAGCAACCTAACTGGAATGAAGTACTTACCTGTTCTCCTACTGATGATGTCGATGATAATGATGTTGATATTTATAACCGACAGTCAAAAGATTTGTTGATCAATAACTTTGGTGAGTCTTTGCTGAATTTGTGTTTTATGTTGGACTGTATTATTGTGAACGGTGCATGTGTTGGTGATTTTGATGGTCAGTTTACATATGTTTCACCACATGGTACTAGTGTTATTGATTATTTTATAATCACTAAAGGGCTGTTTTCAAGTAATTGTCATTTACATATTGGAGACCGTGTGGATTCTTGGCATTTGCCAGTCGAGTTTACTTGGAAATGTGGTCTTGATTGTATAGACAATTTTAGAACTGTAGAGAATGAGGAAAAATTGTATCGTGTGGTCTGAAGATTATTTGTTAAGTACACACATGAGTTAAATTCACATGTGTTCCACAGCCATATCCAAGAAGCTGTTCAAGCTCTCTCAATCGATGTCAACACTTCTCTAGATATATTTGTTAAAACATTGTATGGAGCTGCTGCCTCCATGATTCGAACTGTAGGCAATAAGAAGAAAAACGTAAATGAATGGTATGATAAACAATGCGCCAAAGAAAAGAACGGTCCGACGTTACCTTAAACTATTCCAAAGGTCAAAAAAGAGTAATGAGCAGCACAGAGATAAGTATGTGGATGAAAGGAGACTATATAAAGAACTTTTATTCTGCAAGAAAAAAGAATTTGACAATGAAAGGATAATTAAATTAAAACAGTCAACCAACGACCCCAAGGTATTCTGGAGAATAATCAGATCTGTGAACAGAAAAAATGTAGTGCGCAATGATATTTCTATGGACCAGTGGTACGAACATTTCCACAGGATATTTAATATGATGACACCTGGGCTGGATCAAGAGGAAATCTTAGCAGCAGAACTAATGGACAGTTCAGACGAGCCACTTTTTAACGACCCTATTTCTCAGGAAGAAGTTGTATCTAGTATAAATAACTTAAAGCGGTAAAAGTTCTGGTACTGATATGATACTTGGTGAAATGCTTAAACATGCCAATGAAACGGTAATTAAATTTCTCGTAGTGCTTTTCAATAAGATATTTGAACAGGGCATTTTTCCAAAAGACTGGTGTAAATCCATTATTATTCCAATTTACAAGAAAGGGGATGCTAATCTACCAGATAATTACCGTGGTGTGGCACTAACAAGTATCGTGAGCAAAGTGTACACATTTATTCTGAATAAGCGACTTTCACGATGGGCAGAAGATGAAGGAAAATTAGCTGAGGAACAAGGTGGGTTTAGAGCAGGATATAGTACAATTGATCACATTTTTACTTTACACTCGGTCGTTGAAAAATATTTAGCAAAACATTCTAAGCTCTATGTAGCTTTCGTCGACTTTAGGAAAGCATTTGATTCTGTTGACAGAAATGTCTTATGGCATGTGTTAAGGAGAAGTGGGGTTGATGGAAAAATGTATAAAGCACTTCGGGGAGTTTATGACTCAGTCATTGCATGTGTAAGAGATAAGCATTCATACTCTGATTTTTTTGATTGTCCGAGAGGAGTAAAACAAGGATGTGTACTCAGCCCAATTATGTTCTCCTTTTTTGTCAATGAATTAGCCGTAGAATTAATCAGGGAAGGAAAGCACGGAATCCAGATGGTACCAGGAACTTCAGAATTATTCTTATTGCTTTTTGCAGACGACGTTATTTTGCTCTCAGATACTGTTATAGGTCTACAGAATCAGCTGAACAATCTGAAAAAAGAGGCTGACAGATTACGTCTAGAAGTGAATCTAGATAAGACTAATATTATGGTTTTCCGTAAAGGTGGTTATCTTGGAATAAGAGAAAAATGGACATATGGAAACGAAGATATAAGAGTAACAAACACATACAAATACTTAGGCTTGATATTTACAACAAAGTTAAGTATGAATGCTGCCCTTCTAGACATGAGTAGAAAAGGTAAATTGGGCGTTATTGAAATTCTAAAATCACTAAAGAAACTACATACAATTGATCCTTCCCTATTCTGGAAGCTTTTTGATACTCAGATTGAGCCCATATTGACTTACGCAGCAGAAGTATGGGGGTTAGAAGATACAGGGTTAATAGAAAAAGTACATACTTTTGCCATTAAACGATTCCTGGGTATACCACTACACTCTTCAAATAAAATGAGTTACGGAGAAACAGGAAGATATCCTTTGCTCGTTCGAACTGCTGTAAAATGTGTTAAATACTGGCTGCGGCTGGTAAAACTACCAACTAATAGAATATGTAGGCAAGCCTATGATATGTTGTTATTACAATTAGAAGCAGGCAAATACAACTGGCATCAAAAGTTAGGAACACTCTAACAGAAAATGGTTTTGGTGTAGTATGGTTGTGTCAAGGTGTTGGCTCGGAGGAGGGGTTTATATCAGAATTTAAGGAAAGAATTGTTTCATGTTACAAACAAAATTGGCACTCAGAAATTGAAGATAATGATAAATATGAGTGGTACCGTTCTTTTAAAATTACGTTTGAAGCTGAGAGGTATCTAACTTTGATAACGAATAAAAAGATGAGGGAAGATCTGGTAAAGTTTAGATTAAGAGTGCATGGTCTAGGCGCTGCAAAACACTGGTTTATGCCCAACGAACGAAGTGTTGACTGCCCAATGTGCGGTCACAATAAGGAAGATGAAGTGCACTTTCTTTTTCATTGTTGCTTCTTGTCAGATATTCGCCGAAAATATTCTTTTTTCAATAGACTCTGTCGAGCCTACAGTAAGTGGTTTAATTAATCTTTTGGAAACAGATAATGATGCAACTATCATTGGTCTTGCTAAGTATTTAACTGATGCTACCAGACGAAAAAAAGAAGCTAGAACTTAATGACAACAGTTTTGTAATCTAATGTTCCGGTTTTGTCTTAGTATGTTCTTTTGTAATTAGTGGATGGCCATGTAGTCTCAGTGTATGTGTGTGTGTGTTTGTGTTGTGTTGTGTGTGTGTGTGTGTGGTGGTGGCGCGCGCGCGGGGCGCGCTTGCGCTTGCGCACATGAGCTTGCGTGCGTTTGGAACAGTAAGGTCGGGAATGGAGAAGGGAAAGGTGGGGTGTGGAAGTGGGAAGGGGGGGGGGGGGGGGGGGGGGGGGGGGGGGGGACGATCGGGCGGTCGGGGATCTGTCGGATTAGAGGGTGAGGTTGGGAGGAGGGATGGAAAAAATGTGAGCTTGCGTTTACTGTTTATGTTTGTTCGTGCAAGGTGAGAGAAAGGGATTGGGAACTGGGTTTTGGAACTAAAGGGACGGGAACGGTAGCGTAGGAAAGGACGTTCTGTACGGAAGTCCTTTAATCAGTTTTTGATCGTTTACGTGTGAGTAGTTTGATATAAATATCTGTACCATCTGACAATGTAAAACGATCCTTTAATCCTTTACGTTATGATGTTTTTGTTTATGTCCTCATTTAGTTTCCTTTTACTTTAATGATTACAGTGTGTATTTTCTTTATACTTTCATGATGCAATGTGTCCAGAAGTATGTATACCCCCTTGCCTTAATGGCCCCTATAGTGAAGGCAATAAATCTCAAAGCGTCCCAAAACGTCAAAGCGTCTCTCTCTCTCCCATTTGTCTCTGTATCCCTCTCTCTGTCTCTCCTTCTGTTTCTGTCCCCTCTGTTTTTCTCTCTCCTCTGTCTGTCTGTCGTCTGTCTCTCCCCCCCCCCCCCCCCCCCACTCCCTATCCTTTCTTTCTCTCTTTGTTTCTGTCTCCTCCCCCCATACTTGCCCTTATCCCACTTTTTGTCTCTCTTGTGTCTTCTTTGTCTCTCTCCTGGTCTCCTCCACCTCCCTCCCCCCCCCCCCCCTCTCCCTCTCTCCTCACCCCTCATTTTTCTCTTTTTCCCTCTCCTTGTTCCTCTCTCTCTCCGCCTCTGTTTTCTTTCCCCCCCCTCTCCCCATTTCACCACCTCTCTACCTTTCTCCTCCTCTCTCTCCTCTCTCTCTCTCTCTCTCTCCCCCCCCCCCTCATCCCCCCCGTCAAAACTTTTTTCCTGCACGGGTGTTGTCATAATATCGGGGAAACGTTTCTCCCCGGGCTTTCACATACAAACGCTTTTTGCAGTGCAGCGGAGGGGGGTGGGGGGGGGGGGAGAGGGGGGGGCCCCCCCCACCCACACAACAAAGACAAGAGACACCTGAGCCCTGCCGTTTTGGGACCACCCCAAGGGTCGCGTTTCGGCCCGTGGGAGGTCTTGTCAGGCAAGCAGGCGCCGGCCCTGTTTGCCTGGACTCCCCCCCGGGGGACGACGTTTGCACAGTGCGAGTCCCTCCCTTTTGATAGGGGCCTTGGGTGAGGAACAACCCCCCAATCCTACTTCTGTTGGTTTTCCGCCGCCTGCCCTCCACTATTGGGCCCCCGGAAGAGAAAGGGGGTTTAACATCTTTTTCTTGAAGTAGGAGTAGGGGGAAAAAAAAAAAAATTTTAGAAAACTAGAAGATAACAAGAAAAACAAAAAAGGGAAAAAAAGATAGAAAAGGGGGGGGAAAAGGAAAAAGAAAAGAAAAACACATAGAAAAAAACATGAGATTTTAAAAAAAAATATTAAAGGAAAAAAAAACACTGAAGAAGGACAGTTTTTCCAAAGAAAAAAATGGGGAAAGACAAGGAAAAAAAAAAAATGAAAAAAAAAAAACTTGGGAATTAAGAAAAGGAAAAAAAAAAAAAGGATGAAAAAAAAAAAAAAAAAAACCGGAAAAAAAAGGGGGGAAAGGAAAAAGAAAAAAAAAAAGGGGAAAAGGCAGACAGAGAAAAAAAAAAGACAGGTAGACAGACAGCAGGCAGACAGGCTAATGGCTGACGACGAAGACAGACACAGGGGGGGGGAGGGGGGGGAAGAATGAAGGGGGATCAAAAAAAAAACAAAAAAAGGAAAAAAGGAAAGGGGGAAAAAGGGGGGAAAAAAAAGAAAAGTTACGGATAAAGGACTACCCCTTTGGTGTGAAAGGGGAGCCACCCTGTCCTTTCTCCCCCTTTTCCCCCTGTCAGCCCTGGTTTAGGGGACGCTTAAGGGAAAATTGGCACTTTAAAAGGGAAAAACCCTTTTTACCCCCAAAAACAAAAACCAAAAAAAAAAAAAAGAAAGAAAAAACCCCACAAAACACACACACACACAGTGCGCGCGCAGCATGCACCCGCACACACACGCAGCACACACACGCACGCAGCACCATGCATCACGACAAACACACACACACACCACGCGCGCGCGGCGCGCGCGCCGAAAAAACACCACAGCAGCCCGCCGCACGCATGTACGCACACAAAAAACACACACACACCCAAAACACACCACACACACACACCACACCACAACCACACCTTTTTGTTTACGTTTCACGGATTTTGCCTTACCTTAGGCCCCAAACCCCGTCCAAAAACAAAAAAACCTTCCCCACGTGTTCTTGTCGTGTCACGTTAAACCAAGTCCTGTTATGCCGGAAACCCATCTTTCCTTTTGTTTTTCCCTTTTTATCTTAATTTCATTTCTTATTCGTTGAGCAGTAAACGCCCGAAAAATTTGGGTGGCCTTGGGGGCTCCAGTTTCGACATGAAAACAGAAAGTTTGGGAACTTTTGCTGGGGGTTATTCATTCCACAATTTCGTTTTTTTTTTTTTTTTTAATTTACTTCTATTTAGTGTCCGTGGGGCTGCCTTTTCCCCCTCCGTCAATTCTTTACATAGGTTCAAGAATTAGAAAATGTGACCCAAAATTTAAAACTACAAAACAACAAAACAAAACAAAAACGCAAAATTTCCCCCCAAAAAATAGTTTTTCCCCCCAAACCGAGATAAAGAAACAAAAAGTTCCCCTTTAAAAAAAACCCCCCGTTGAGGCGCACCTTTTTTGGACGGAAATAGTATTAATAAACCCCGTCTCTCCCTCACATATCCCCTTTTAAAAAGTCACCCCATGCAGAAAAAATCGGTGTTTGGCTTTTGGGGAATTTTTTAGGTGCAGTTGTTTTTTTTTGTTGTTTTTGTTGTTTTTGTTGTTGTTTTCGTTGTTTTGTCGTTGTCGTCGTGCCCGGCTAAAAGACTCCGGGGGTCATCCAACCCCCAAGTATTTGAACACGGGGGACAAATGCATCGGGGGATAAAAACATTGTGTGTGACCGTTTTTGATTACCCCCCACATGGGCAGCCACACTCCGTTTTGGGGGGTTCTGGAGTTTTTCTTTTTTTAGGGTTTTTGTCACGATTTAAGAAAAACCCGCATAAAGTGCGGGCCAGCACGTTTTGATGTAGCCGGGGTTCTAGCCTATGTCATGGATCGACCACCCTTTAACCCAAAGGGGAAAGGTGCAATTGTTAAGCTTACTTTCGATGATTCCTCTTTCTTTCTGGTGAGTTTTTTTCCTAACTGGTGTTAGTTAGGTTCATGGGTGGGGGTGACTGACGCAGGGGTATGCTAACACCAAAAGTGATGAAACTGACGATGATTAAAACGAAAAAATTGGTTTTGGGTGGTTGCCCCGGGGGCTCGTGGTGTGGGTGTGTGGTGTGGTGTGTGTGTGTGTTTGTGTGGTGTGTGTGTGGGTTTTTTGCGCCGCGCGCGCGTGAGTGTGTGTGGGTTTTGTTGTTGTTGTCTTTTTTTTAAGTCTGTCCACATTAATGATACTAACGAATGTGTGTGTGTGTGTGTGTGTGTGTGGGGGGGGGGTGGGTGGGTGGGTGGGGGGGTTTGGTGTGCGCGCTTGTGTGTGTCCTTTCCCCCTTTTTAAAGGGGGTCCCCCTCTCTCTCTCTTTCTTCCTTTTCTTTTCTCTCTTTTCTCCCTCTGTATGTGTGTGTATTCTCTCTCTCGTACAAAAGGCTATCTCTCTCTTTATTAAAAAGGGGCTCTGCCTCTCTCGTCTCCCTCGATTAAGGGGTCTCTCTCTCTCTCTCTCTCTCTCCCCCTCTCTCTCCTTCTCCTCTCTCTCTTTCCCTCTGTTTTTTCTCTCCATTAGTGAAAAAAGTGAACGAAATTGGCCCCCTATGAAAAATTGTCGAAACAAACGTTTTTTTAATTTTTTGCCCCCTTTTATTTGACATAAGAACAAAAATTAAAGTGGAGCAAGTAGTCGTATACCAAAGTTTTCAAAAAAGAACGGATCGGGGGAAAAAAAACAGAAAACTCCCTTTTATTTGTTTTTGCTATTCGCAAAGAAAAAAAAAAGAAGATGAGAACGCATAATTTAAAAAATAAGGATATCAAGCCCGTTTATTTTAAATCAGGGTACCATTTATGCTTCAATGTGTCAGTCTTTCTGTATAGCGTGTTTTTATGACTTTGGCCTTTTACGGGCCAATGGCCCCCAAAATACAAAAAAATTTTCATTGTTTTTTGTTCTTCTCTCTCTCTCTCTCTCTCTCTCTCCCCTCTCTCTCTCTTCTCTCCCCCCTCTCCTCTCTTCCCCTCTCTCTCCGTCTCTCCTTCCCTCCCTCCTCTCCCTCTCCCCCTCTCCTCTCTCTTTTTTCTCCTCCTTACGAAAAAATTACGTGTTGGCCGCGCAAATCACCCCCTACCCCAAAATTTTTCCCAAAAAGGCCAGCATGGGGTTGCGGGGTTATCCCTGCACAAAAACCCAAGAGATCAAGGCATTCCGCTGTCATGGCGGTATTTCGATGGTCCCTGTTGGCCCTTTGGTGTGTGGTGTGTGCGTGCGTGCGTGTGTGCGTGCTGCGTGGTTGTGTGTGTGTTGGTGGTGTGTGTGTGTGTGTGCTGTGGTGCGGGGGGTGTATTATATATATATATATATATAATATGTGTGTGTGTGTGTGTGTGTGGTGTGTGTGTGTGTGTGTGTGTGTGTGTGTGTGTTTTTTTGGGGGTTTGGGATAGTGGGGGGGGGAAGTGAGTGTGTGCGCAAGAAACGGGGGTTTTGGGTTTTCTTAAAATGATCCTGGGCAGTTTGAAAAAAACGATCCTTTAAAAAAAAAATTTTTTAAAAATTTTTTAAAAAACCCCCAAATTTCTCATACTATCATAAGGGGGGTAGTAGTAACCTCTGGATCCTCTTATTTTTTTTCCATATTTTTATCATCATCATTATTTTTCATTATATAGTATAGAGTAGTAGTAAAGTGGTGGGTTTTTGTGATCATTACCTTATTTTTATTTTTTATTATTATTATTATTATTATTTTTTTTTATTGATCTAGTTGCAAAGTGAGACGACTGCAGGCGGAATTAAACAAACCTTAAATAATGTTAGCAACCGCAAGAGAAAGGGACAAACGAGTCAAAGACAAAACACGACGCGTTTCGACCTCTTGGTTTTTTTTTAGGCAAGACACAAAAAAAAGGGACAATGAACATGAAGATTTTTTCACTTAGCGGGGACTCTTCAGCGCAGGTAGGCGGGGGGTTAAAAGAAAACGGGGGTTGCTAATACCAGACCATTTTTAAAATCAGACAACTCAGAGGCATTTGTCCCCTTCCCAAGGCCTCGTTTTCATTCAAGCCCTCTTGCCCCAAAATTTTTAGAAGTGACACGTGCCCCTTTTCCCTTTTCGTTTCTTGCCCCGAAATGTCCCTTACCTCCCCTGAAGAAGACTAAGAGGTCAAATCTGCCGTGTGTTTTGTTGGTACTTCGTTGTACTGTCTCAGTCAACCGGAGAATATTTAAAAATTTTTTTTTTTTTTTTTTTAAATGTTGTTTTTCAATTTCCGCCTGCAGTCCCCTTCTTTCAAATGATCCTTTAATTAAAAGATGAAGATTTTTCTGAACTAACTAAACTTGGGTCGGAAACCGACAACCCCCCCCCCCCCCCCCCCCCCCTCCCTTTTTTTTTTCTCCTCTCTCTCTTCTCTCTCTCTCTCTCTCCCCTCTCCCCCTTCCTCTCTTTAACGGGCCTCTCTCTCTCTCCTCTCTCTTGCCCTTTCCCTTCAGGGCCTTTCTCTCTCATTAACGGGCCCTCTCTTTTTTGGGGGGTCTCTCTCTTAAAAAGGCCTCCTTTCTTTCGGGCCTTCTCTCATTAAAGGGCCTCTCTCTCTCTTTTCAGGGCCCTCTCTCATTAACAGGGGCCCCCTCTCTCTCTGACTCTCATTATCGGGCCTTTTTCTCTCATTAACGGGGGCCCCTCTCTCTCTCTCTGACTCTATTATCGGGCCCCCTCTCTCATTAACGGGCCCCCTTTCTCTTGACTCATTTTCGGGGGCCCCTCTCTCTTAAAAGGGCCTCTTCTCTCTGACTTCATTATCAGGGCCTCTCTCCCCTTTACTCTCTTTTTTGGGGCTTCTTCTTAAAAAAGGGGGGCTCTCTTGATCTCATTAACAGGGGGCCCCTTCTCTGACTCTCATTATCAGGGCCCCTTTCATTAACAGGGCCTCTCTCTCTCTCTCGACTCCTTTTTCGGCCCCTCTCTTTTTAAAGGGGGCCCCTCTCTCTCTCTCTTGACTTTTTTTCAGGGCCTCTCTTCATTAACGGGGGGTCTCTCTTCTGATCTCATTATCAGGGCCTCTCTCATTAAAAGGGCCTCTCTCTCTTCTCTCCCCTGCTTCATTATCAGGGGCCCCCCTTTAAAACGGGGGCCCTCCTCTCTCTCTCTCTTGACTCCTTATGGGGGGTCTCTTCATTAACATGTTCGACCAAACCACTTTTTTGAGGAAGGGGGAAAATTTACAGCTCCCCACAGCTGTAGGGCCAAAGCCCTGAATGAGGGGGAGGGAAAGGGTGTTTTCTGCAGGTGTCCCCCCACCAGCACCCCCGCTGTCTGGGGGATGAATGTCATCTGGTAAAACCGGTCGGGGGAAAAAGTTTTCGGATTGTGACGGCCATTATAAGGGGGGCTTTTAGTTTGATAATTATTTTGTCAAAAAAAAGTAATATATCCGTGTTTTTTTGGGTGACTGAAAAGGCAAAAATTTCCCGCAATTTTTTTAAAAAAAAAACTCGACTAGGTTTATTTTCCCCTAGATAATGTAGTACGGCATAAAGCTTGTAACAAGTGGTCAGGCAATTCAAAAATGACAACACCAACACAATATGCAAAAATATCATCACTTTCTGGGAATTAATTTTCCTAGTTTAATAGTACCAAGTTTGATATATGCCTCTGCTTGGACACAACAAAAAAAAAGTTGGGTCCGAAATGTGTAAGCATTGTTTTTTTTTGGGGCCTTTAAAAAGTGTCTCGAATGGGACGGAAAAATAAAGCTGTGGGGCCTCTCCCTTTCTCCTCTGACTCTTATCAGGGTTTTCATTAACGGGCCTCTCTCTCTCGACTTCATTATAGGGCTCCTCCCCCCCCATTAACAGGGGGCCCTTCTCTCTCTCTGACTTCATTATCAGGGCCCTCTTCATTAAAGGGCCCCTTTATCTTGACTCGTCTCATTTTTGGGCCTCTTTCATTAAAGGGTCTCTCTCTCTCTCTTCTCCCTTTTTTCTCTCTCCCTCCTCTTGAACTCTTATCAGGGCCTCCCCCTCTCTTTTCTCTCTTCTCTCTTCTCCCACACACACACCACACACACACAACACACACACACCAACACCCACCACCCATCTCATTTCCCCTTTTTCTCTCACTCCTCTCCCCCCTCTCTCTCTTCCCCCTTTCCCCCTCTTCTTATTAACGGCCCTATCTCTCTCTTTTACGCTCTGTGCTCTTTCCCTCCCCCCCTCCCCCCCTCTCTGTCTTCCATCCCCCCCCCCCTCTTACTCTTGCTGTCTGTTGTTGTGTTGTCTTCTCTCTTCTCTCTCTTCCCCCTTTTCTCTTCTTTTTCTTTCGATTTCCTTAAAAATTTAGAGCCCCGGGGGAAAAAGGAGGAAGTTGCCAAGGAAATGAAGGTTCGAGGGGAAAGGGAAAATACAAAAACCACCATTGTTCCTTTTGGGTTTATTCCCCGGGCCGTTTCATTGGCCAGAGAAATTTGCCAATGAAAATCTTTTTCTTTCGGAGTTGTCCCCCCTTTTCAGCTTGCAAAAGCTTGCGACTGAGAGAGAGAGAGGAAAGGGGGGGGGGAGAGAAGAGAGAGAGAGAG
>JAMYXO010000472.1:42500-45988 GCA_033310375.1 Conus canariensis | reverse complement strand
CACACATACACACCACACAGAGTCATCAACCAGCAGTCCGAAGTGCTTGATATATCATCGAATCGTTAACAAAAGGACTTCTATGTTCACGCCCAAGTGCACACCCAATACCTTTCCACCTCCGTTCGTAAACTGATTTCTGCTCCAGTCAACTTTTACGTAATTTATCATAAACCAAATGAGACAACAGGTGACACTGTGACAGTGATCTTCCTTTCTGACATGGGTGAGCACTCCTAAACGATCACAAATTGTGGTTTCAAAGATCCTTAAACCGCTGATTGATGAAGTCTATATACAGTAACGAGGTCCAAGTTTTGTTTACATATGTACAGCAAGAGTGTTGAAAAAAAAAAACAACAACAAGGGTTCAAGTATTGTTTAGATATGTACAGTAAGAGTGTTTAAAAACAGACAGAGACAGAAGTAACACGACAGAAGGGTTTCTCTAAGTGTTTTCACGTCGTCCAACTAAAACCTCTCGCCACCTCTGAGACGCTAGCCCTCTGCTGTACCGTAGAGGATGGTTGTAGACACACTGTCATGAAGCGAACCGTATATTGCAAGGCAGTTGATGACATGTCACCACCACCAGGAGACGGCATACCTCTTGGAACGTAATCTCTAGGCCACGTTGTTCTTGTGTTTAACAATGCGTAATTGCTGAATAAATACGTGGTCATGTCATGGACCTCTAGACTTTGCATGGCAAGAAGTTAGTTTGGGGGCAACGTGTCATGCTAACATTTGTATTATACAGCGGTGATGATGATGATAAATGATGATGATGATGATAAATGATGATGATGACGATGAGAGATAGGGAATGGGGGGGTATGATTAGGAGAGGAGGGGAAGAAGAGAGCAGAGGAGAAGAAGAAGAAGAAGAAGAAGGAGGAGGAGGAGGGGGAGGAGAGGAGGAGGAGGAGGAAAAGTAGAAGAAGGAAGAGAAGAAGGAGAACTGCATGTTTATTCCATCAATGTTTCCCCCAACCACTCAGCGCCGCCCACATCCGTCCCCCTGCATTTCTCCCCCTTCTCCCGTTTCTACCCCTCCCCCCCACCTCACCCCACCCCCCTCGAACCCTTTGCTCTCCATCTAATTCTATGTTTACAAGAATTTTCCAACAAGATTTCAGATGACTGCGTCCTTCAATATTGTACAACTGGACAATTCGTCCCTTCACTCCAGAACTCCTCGGGAGTTCCTCCCTTTATTCCCGGACAATTCGTCGTTTCAAATCCGCAAAAGAAAACCACACCCAACCAGGAGAATACCAATGTTATGCCCTTATTTCCAGCTGTACAAATACTGCACTGCTAGATCAATGCATACTGGCACACTTGCTCAGAAACGGTTTCTCCCCCATGCTATGATGTAAAACATTTTTTAATACCACTGGTTCCCAACTCTCCAGCAAAACTGACATCCCCTTTTTTTTGGTACTACCTTAACTCCACCAACCTTTCTACTTTCCTCTCTTAAACTAGCGTCCGGTCCAAAGGGACTGCACCCTCCCGTGATTTATGATCAGGAAAGGAAGATAGTGGATGACAGTAGCCTCCCCTTCCGATGAAACTTCGGGCATTCCCGAAGAATCTGATATGGCGGCTGTAAGGGCGTATATATATACTGCCGATCAATAGAGGGGTTAACCTGGTAGTGACAGTCGGTGCACTAGGCCAAAGAGTATGGTGCAGGGATGAATCAGAGAAGTATTCATCTTTTGAAAAGAGAACATTCGGTGGAAAATCATTGGTGAAGCTGCTCTGAAAACATGCCAGTCAAATTCTTGTTCGTGTATGTCAGGCGTGAAAGAAGAACAGCGAATTGTATGTAGCGATGTTAACATTCAAATCACGCTGTCAGTCTCAAGCCCTGGCATTTTAGACAACCACAAACGGCAGTGTAGAACAGACCTAGGCGGGGAGCGAAAGGCGAGACATGTCTGTAGAATGGACCCTGTGACATGTGGCTGCGTGACAAAACTAATGCTCGTCTGTCTGATATAACTTATGGGCGATACTTTTTCGGTTGGGAAAGATCTGTTAATCTTGAACTCTATTATAGATCGTGGAACATTACATCACACTTTTTTTTCTCGCAAAGTTTCCTACCACTATGTCTGTCATGTGGTAGCGTTCATAAGATTATCATGACTAGCATGTAACTGAGAGAGAGAGACAGAGAGACAGACAGACAGACAGACAGACAGAGAGACATACAGACAGACAGACAGACAGAGACAGAGAGAGACGGGCAAGGAGAGAGAGAGAGAGAGAGAGAGAGAGAGAGAGAGAGAGAGAGAGAGACAGACAGACAGACAGACAGACAGACAGACAGAGAGAGAGAGAGAGAGAGAGAGAGAGAGAGAGGTTGGAGAGTGAGAGCAGGGGCAATAGAGATATGGAAAATTTCAGATTTATTCCTTCGTGTTTTCCTGCAACCTTAACCCCCATTTCCAAACTAACAGAACCGCCAAACACACCCTGCTGACGAATGCGTCCTTTCAGATCTGTTCTGCCAGGAAATCTCTTCATTCCACATTGTACTCCTGGGGAATTCGTCCATTTAGTCACGTGGCTCTGTGCCACTCATCCTCTAACGCGCTGTTTCTTTTTTCTGTCACTGATAGAAACCAAAGGTCGGCGTCACAGTATTCTGTTTGCGGACAGAATCACTTTGTCAGCCTTCTGGTGTATGTATAGCCTTTTTCATTCTTCAATGCAATGTCTTCGTCTTGTGATTTTTCTTTTTCGTAACAACTCTGAAATGGGACGAGTCTTCTGGATATTTCAGAAAATACACCTGTCAGTCTGAATGGTGGCATACCATTGAATCTGGTGTGGATTTCAAAATACACCCATCAATCTGAATAGTGATATACCATTGAATCTGGTGTGAATTTCAAAATGCACCCATCAATCTGAATAGTGATATACCATTGAATCTGGTGTGAATTTCAAAATGCACCCATCAATCTGAACGGTGACATACCATTCAATCTGGTGTGGATTTCATAAAGGAGGGTAACGGCGCACCGCCGGTTTGGTCTTCAGCGTTTACTTCCTTGGATGTTAGGCGATGGAATGAGCACTTTCAGTCACGTGATCCGGACTGACCCAGCTGACCTAGTGATCATCTCCTTACACATTCAGGCAAAAGTTGAAGTTAAAAAAAACCCCAAACAAACAAACAAACATGTTGATTATTTTTCTCATTTTCCGTGCCACTTCATGGCATTCCTCCCACACCGCTCAGTGTTCACAGCCACAGCACGCACTGACTTTGTTCACAGCCACAGCACGCACTGACTTTGTTCACAGCCACAGCACGCACTGACTTTGTTCACAGCCACAGCACGCACTGACTTTGTTCACAGCCACAGCACGCACTGACTTTGTTCACAGCCACAACACGCACTGACTTTGTTCACAGCCACAGCACGCACCGACTTTGTTCACAGCCACAGCACGCGCTAACTTTG
>JAMYXO010000472.1:32500-35000 GCA_033310375.1 Conus canariensis | reverse complement strand
GTGACAAGTGAGGGGAACCACAGAAAACATACACCGGTAGAAACGCCTGTCACTGGTGGCAGTGGCAGTGGTGAGCGGTGTTTTGTGGGTCAGGGCGGTGAGCTTGTGCAACGTGCTGAAAACACGTGCAGTGAAGTAAAGGACGCGGAATGTACAGATGTAAATAAACCGTTCTCCTTTTTATTATGGAATGTGAATGGCTTATTTTCTAAACTTACTGACCATGATTTTCTGTCCTTCATTTATGAATTTGATTTTGTGTGTTTAATCGAAACATTTATGGAAGTGTCGTGCTGATTCCTTTGTTGGCTATAATGTATTTTGTAAACCCGCCATTAAACTTTCAAAACAAGGGAGAAGGTCGGGAGGGGTAATTTGCTTGATAAGAAAGGAGTTCTCCTCCTTTGTTAAGACTATTGATGTTGATCATGATAATTTCTGTGTCTTTTTGATTGATAAAAAAACTATTTGGCCTAGATAAAGATGTTCTATATTTTTGCTCTTACCTACCACCTGAAGGTTCTCCGTTTTATACCCATTTTGATATTGATAGTGGTATTAATTTGCTCGAAGAATGTCTCTTTCATTTGTTACTTTCCAGAGATGTTTATGTTATTTTGAATGGTGATTTAAATAGTAGAACCTCTAATATTTCACAGGATACTTCTGGAAATAATGATTCTGATAAACAGTATGACAGCCATCCTCTCAGTATTAACCGGCACTCTCAAGACTGCATTTTAAACAACTATGGAAAGATGTTACTGAATGTATGCAATGCTTTTGATCTGTGTATTCTTAACGGAGTGTGTAAAGGCGACCATGAAGGTTGCTACACATACATTTCTGACTCTGGATGCAGCGTTGACGATTATTTCATATTTTCTAATGATTTATTTGCTCGTTTGTTTGATTCATGCAGGCTAAGTGTCTTAGAACGCATTGACTCTGATCATTTACCTGTGTCACTTCATGTTGTTTTTCCTAAAGAAAGTATTGTGCATGCCTGCAACCTTGAACAGAAATATGTCATAGAAAAAATTGTATGGAATGATGAAAATGCTAGTTTGTTTCAAGATATATTATGTAGTGTAGAAACTCAAGCAAAGCTAGATAGTGCAATGCGTTTATTAGATGTGGATGTAAATCGAGCGCTGAACATGTTTAATGCATGCATAAAAGAAAGTGCTGTCTGTATGAAAAGATGTATATCTTTGGATAGCAGTAAAACATCGACTGATTGGTATGATAAAGAATGTGATATTAGTAAAAGAAATGCAAGGAGATTATTACGAATTAGTCGTCGCACTTTAAAAACAGAAGATAGGACGCTTATACAATTGCTAGACGGGAGTATAAGCACTTGTTACAGAGGAAAGAGAAAGTGTTCAATAAGTCTTTATTAGATAAACTCGTTTCATCTATAAAGTGCCAAAAGGAATTTTGGAGTAATATCCGCAGAGTTTCGGTCAAAAGAAGACAGCCCAGAAACAGTATTACCCTTGATGCATGGTTTCAGCATTTCCAAACCTTATTAGATTCAAATGTTGATAACACACCATTCAAAGAAGTGTTTGATGTAGGCAGTGGTGAGTATATGAACCGACCAATCACACAAGAGGAAGTACTATTAGCACTAGGAAAACTGAAAAATCGTAAGGCAGCTGGCCCCGACGGCATTATTGGTGAATTATTCAAACATTCTTCTAACCAGGTGGTAAACTTCTTTCTAAAGTTGTTTAATATATTATTTGATAGTGGTACGTTTCCGGATAACTGGACTGAATCAATAATTCTGCCATTTTATAAGAAGGGCGATGTTAACAACCCCAGCAATTATAGAGGGATTTCCCTCTGTGATATCAGTAGTAAATTGTTTGGAATGATTATTAATCATAGACTGCAGGAATGGATAGAAGAAAATAACATTACAGGTGATCATCAAGCAGGCTTTAAAAAAGGTTATTCGACTATTGATCATATGTTTACATTGCTTGCACTTGTACAAAAGCAGTTTTCTTATAACAGAAAATTATATGTAGCTTTCATAGACTTCGAAAAAGCTTTTGATTCGATAAATAGAAATCTTCTGTGGCCAGTCTTGCATAAAAATGGTATTAGAGGTAAACTGTATAAGTGTATCAGAAGTATGTATGATAGAGTAAAAACCAGAGTCCGCTGTGGTTCGAAACTTACAGATTATATCAACTGTTCAAAAGGAGTAAAACAGGGCGATGCATGCAGTCCCATTTTGTTTTCTTTGTTTATTAATGAGTTAGCAATTGAAGTAATTAATAATGGTAAACATGGTGTTTCACTTTCGCTTGATGCTTTTGAATTGTTTATCCTTTTGTTGGCCGATGATGTTATTTTGATGTCAGAAACTGTTACAGGTTTACAAACGCAACTTAATAGTTTACACCGTGCTGCTAGATATCTGCAGTTAACAGTGAATATGGATAAAAGCAATATTATAGTATTCCGTAAAGGTGGATATCTA
>JAMYXO010000472.1:5000-22500 GCA_033310375.1 Conus canariensis | reverse complement strand
GTAACATAACATTTCACTACCGATCGTTACTGTTTGCACGTCAATACTTCACACAATGTTATCACTTATTACTTTGCAAAAGTAGCACAGCTTTTTTTTTTTTTTTTTAACCAGTGGTCGCTGCTTTTCCTCTACTTTCTTTCTTTCTTTTTGCGTACGCAGTCTGATACTCCTGCGGACACTGCCTGTATTGACAGGCAGTGGAGTTTTGTGTGTATGACCGTTTTTTTTCTATCCCGCCATTAAGGCAGCCATACTCCATCTTCGGGGAAGGTGCATGCTATGTGTAACGTGTCATCCATACCAACGGCCAAACTGGCCTTCTCTCCCAAAAGTTGGTGATGAGATTTTACGTGTGTGCAAGATGTTGTGCGTGCGTACACACACGGAACCTCGGTTTGTAGTCTCATTTGAAGGACTGTATGGGGAATGGAGTCAGAACCAATGTTAATAACTCCGAGGGAAAAATCCCCCTGTACCGAAATTCGAACCCGCAACCCCAGGATCACGAGTCCGGCGCTCTACTGTTTGTGTCCTTCGGTCAACACCTTTGTCTTCTATTGAGCATCTCAGTTCACCGCTTGTCACTTCTTTTTATCACTAGCAACTACTTCTTAGGGAAGATCAACAATGAAGATCTGTGGAAGCAAGCAGGACAGGAACCAGTGGCCAAGCAGATTCTGCGGAGGAAGTGGGGCTGGATCGGACACACTTTCAGGAAGCCAGCATCCAGCACCACACGCCAAGCCCTGACATGGAACCCGCAGGGGAAAAGGAAGAGAGGCCGACCTCGCAGCAGCTGGAGGCGAGACACTGAGGCAGAGATAAAGAGGCAGGGGACCAACTGGACAGGCATTCAGCGAGCAGCCCAGAACCGAGTGCGATGGCGGAGTGTTGTCGATGGCCTATGCTCACCCTTGAGCTATGGGCCTAAGTAAGTGACTACTTCTTAGAAATGGCCACTCCTTTCTACTGCAGGTCTTTACTTTTTACTAGTTGTCACTGCTTTGGACTTCATGTTACAAGCGCCACTTTTTTGTTTGTTTGTTTGGGTTTTTTTTACCACCAATCACGACTATTAGCATCTACTCACTATCGCTCAATACTACTTACTACTTTCTACGGGGCTACTAGTATCGGGTTTTTTTTTCCACTACTTTCTACTAGCCTACTTTTCCCCTCAAACTGTGCGTCGTTCTGTAAACCATTACCAACTTCCCATTGGATACGTTGGTAACAGCAATACAATATGGCGGACACTGGACACGGAAAGAGCGGGGATGGGACTTTACGACTTTCCTCATTTTTTAAACATTTCCATTAAAGCGTGAGACCCCAAAATTACATTGTGTCAAATAATGTTCAGCACATTTGATCACATGGAAGTATTTTTTTTTTTTTTTTTTTTTTTTTTCTTTTTTGAATGAGGTAGCATTACACATTGTGGTGATGATATACACTGGCTAGATCGCATCGACCAACTTGTACCCTCCACGTGTGTCATTGGCATTCCAACCTTTCCCCTTTAGATCGCCTGTATCTGAGTAATTACGTAAAAAAATAGAAAGACGAATCAGAAAATGAAAAATACATGCATTACAGTCTGGAAAAAAAAATCAACACATGGAAACGAGTTTCTGGATGAAAGAGTAATGAAGTCAATGTATAAGTGAGGAACTTGGGGCAAAAAAGTTTGCACGGATGATCAGCATAGTGAACGATGCTCAATGGAAGAAGACGAACAAAAGGGAAAGAGTAAAATTTTCAGAGAAAACGAAGGAGGAAGAAGAGAACACGAAGTGTGGAGGAAGAAGAAGACGAAAAAAATCATTGGAAATGTCAGTTGTTTTCTCTTTCCACTTCCTCACTTTGCCCTCCTCGTCACCTCTCCCACTACACGCAAGATGTATTCCAATATACACTCAAACACACACGGTTGCACACACTTATACGAACACACTCGTACGCACCCCCCCCCCCCCCCCCCCACACACACACACACACACACATACCACACAGAGTCATCAACCAGTAATCCGAAGTGCTTGATATATCATCGAATCGTTAAAAAAAAAAAAGGACTTCTATGTTCACGCCCAAGCGCACACCCAGTGCCTTTCCACCTCCGTTCGTAAACTGATTTCCGCTCCAGTCAACTTTTACGTAATTTATGATAAACCAAATGAGACAACAGGTGACACTGTGACAGTGATCTTCCTTTCTGAGAAGGGTGAGCACTCCTAAAATATCACAAGTTGTGGTTTCAAAGAACCTTAAACCGCTGATTGATAAAGTCTATATACAGTAACGAGGGTCCACGTTTTGTTTACATATGTACAGCAAGAGCGTTGAAGAAAAGGGTTCAAGTATTGTTTAGGTATGTACAGTAAGAGTGTTTAAAACAGACAGAGACAGAAGTAACACGACAGAAGGGTTTCTCTAAGTGTTTTCACGTCGTCCAACTAAAACCTCTCGCCACCTCTGAGACGCTAGCCCTCTGCTGTACCGTAGAGGATGGTTGTAGACACATTGTGATGAAGCAAACCGTATATTGCAAGGCAGTTGATGACATGTCACCACCACCAGGGGACGGCATACCTCTTGGAACGTAATCTCTAGGCCACGTTGTTCTTGTGTTTAACAATGCGTAATTGCTGAATAAATACGTGGTCATGTCATGGACCTCTAGACTTTGCATGGCAAGAAGTTAGTTTGGGGGCAACGTGTCATGCTAACATTTGTATTATACAGCGGTGATGATGATGATGATGATGATGATGATGATGATGATGATGACGATGAGAGATAGGGAATGGGGGGGTATGATTAGGAGAGGAGGGGAAGAAGAGAGCAGAGGAGAAGAAGAAGAAGAAGAAGAAGGAGGAGGAGGAGGAGGAGGAGGAGGAGGAGGAGGAGGAGGAGGAAAAGTAGAAGAAGGAAGAGAAGAAGGAGAACTGCATGTTTATTCCATCAATGTTTCCCCCAACCACTCAGCGCCGCCCACATCCGTCCCCCTGCATTTCTCCCCTTCTCCCGTTTCTACCCCTCCCCCCCACCTCACCCCACCCCCCTCGAACCCTTTGCTCTCCATCTAATTCTATGTTTACAAGAATTTTCCAACAAGATTTCAGATGACTGCGTCCTTCAATATTGTACAACTGGACAATTCGTCCCTTCACTCCAGAACTCCTCGGCAGTTCCTCCCTTTATTCCCGGACAATTCGTCGTTTCAAATCCGCAAAAGAAAACCACACCCAACCAGGAGAATACCAATGTTATGCCCTTATTTCCAGCTGTACAAATACTGCACTGCTAGATCAATGCATACTGGGCACACTTGCTCAGAAACGGTTTCTCCCCCATGCTATGATGTAAAACATTTTTTAATACCACTGGTTCCCAACTCTCCAGCAAAACTGACATCCCCTTTTTTTTGGTACTACCTTAACTCCACCAACCTTTCTACTTTCCTCTCTTAAACTAGCGTCCGGTCCAAAGGGACTGCACCCTCCCGTGATTTATGATCAGGAAAGGAAGATAGTGGATGACAGTAGCCTCCCCTTCCGATGAAACTTCGGGCATTCCCGAAGAATCTGATATGGCGGCTGTAAGGGCGTATATATATACTGCCGATCAATAGAGGGGTTAACCTGGTAGTGACAGTCGGTGCACTAGGCCAAAGAGTATGGTGCAGGGATGAATCAGAGAAGTATTCATCTTTTGAAAAGAGAACATTCGGTGGAAAATCATTGGTGAAGCTGCTCTGAAAACATGCCAGTCAAATTCTTGTTCGTGTATGTCAGGCGTGAAAGAAGAACAGCGAATTGTATGTAGCGATGTTAACATTCAAATCACGCTGTCAGTCTCAAGCCCTGGCATTTTAGACAACCACAAACGGCAGTGTAGAACAGACCTAGGCGGGGAGCGAAAGGCGAGACATGTCTGTAGAATGGACCCTGTGACATGTGGCTGCGTGACAAAACTAATGCTCGTCTGTCTGATATAACTTATGGGCGATACTTTTTCGGTTGGGAAAGATCTGTTAATCTTGAACTCTATTATAGATCGTGGAACATTACATCACACTTTTTTTTCTCGCAAAGTTTCCTACCACTATGTCTGTCATGTGGTAGCGTTCATAAGATTATCATGACTAGCATGTAACTGAGAGAGAGAGACAGAGAGACAGACAGACAGACAGACAGACAGAGAGACATACAGACAGACAGACAGACAGAGACAGAGAGAGACGGGCAAGGAGAGAGAGAGAGAGAGAGAGAGAGAGAGAGAGAGAGACAGACAGACAGACAGACAGACAGACAGACAGACAGAGAGAGAGAGAGAGAGAGAGAGAGAGAGAGAGAGAGGTTGGAGAGTGACAGCAGGGGCAATAGAGATATGGAAAATTTCAGATTTATTCCTTCGTGTTTTCCTGCAACCTTAACCCCCATTTCCAAACTAACAGAACCGCCAAACACACCCTGCTGACGAATGCGTCCTTTCAGATCTGTTCTGCCAGGAAATCTCTTCATTCCACATTGTACTCCTGGGGAATTCGTCCATTTAGTCACGTGGCTCTGTGCCACTCATCCTCTAACGCGCTGTTTCTTTTTTCTGTCACTGATAGAAACCAAAGGTCGGCGTCACAGTATTCTGTTTGCGGACAGAATCACTTTGTCAGCCTTCTGGTGTATGTATAGCCTTTTTCATTCTTCAATGCAATGTCTTCGTCTTGTGATTTTTCTTTTTCGTAACAACTCTGAAATGGGACGAGTCTTCTGGATATTTCAGAAAATACACCTGTCAGTCTGAATGGTGGCATACCATTGAATCTGGTGTGGATTTCAAAATACACCCATCAATCTGAATAGTGATATACCATTGAATCTGGTGTGAATTTCAAAATGCACCCATCAATCTGAATAGTGATATACCATTGAATCTGGTGTGAATTTCAAAATGCACCCATCAATCTGAACGGTGACATACCATTCAATCTGGTGTGGATTTCATAAAGGAGGGTAACGGCGCACCGCCGGTTTGGTCTTCAGCGTTTACTTCCTTGGATGTTAGGCGATGGAATGAGCACTTTCAGTCACGTGATCCGGACTGACCCAGCTGACCTAGTGATCATCTCCTTACACATTCAGGCAAAAGTTGAAGTTAAAAAAAACCCCAAACAAACAAACAAACATGTTGATTATTTTTCTCATTTTCCGTGCCACTTCATGGCATTCCTCCCACACCGCTCAGTGTTCACAGCCACAGCACGCACTGACTTTGTTCACAGCCACAGCACGCACTGACTTTGTTCACAGCCACAGCACGCACTGACTTTGTTCACAGCCACAGCACGCACTGACTTTGTTCACAGCCACAGCACGCACTGACTTTGTTCACAGCCACAACACGCACTGACTTTGTTCACAGCCACAGCACGCACCGACTTTGTTCACAGCCACAGCACGCGCTAACTTTGTTCACAGCCACAGCACGCACTGACTTTGTTCACAGCCACAGCACGCACTGACTTTGTTCACAGCCACAGCACGCACCGACTTTGTTCACAGCCACAGCACGCGCTAACTTTGTTCACAGCCACAGCACGCGCTGACTTTGCTGAAGCTGGCAAGTTTTAACTTCCCACAGAAACGGAAATGCTGTCAGGATGATATGACTGAAAGTGCTCATTCCTTTACCCCACCCCCTTTTTATCTACACTTCCCTACACCGTTCCTATTTCTACCCCTCAGCTATCTTCCCATCCCACGGAAATTTTCTTGGGGGTGATTTAGGTACAACAAAGGGAGCAAGTGCATGACACTTGCCTCCCTTTTGAATCAAAGTCAGTGCAATTTCCAAAGACTCAGAGGTGGCACAGCCACATACGTGACAGCCTTAACAGAGTGTTTGTCATTATGGATGAGACTGTTGTGTTCGATGCTGGATTATAGGAGAGTGGGCGAAATGGGGAACATTCTGGAAGAAAACAAAATGGTTATGAAAGATGCTGGTATGTCTGAATAACAACATACAGTGCATGTTCTCCAGGCGTGGGGTTAGATAACAAGACACAGTGCATGGTCTCCAGAAGAACCACGTGCACTGAGAGGTCCTGTTCCCTCCAGTTTTTCACGTCATCCAGCCAGAACTTCCCACTGCCTTTAGAGCTTCCATCATGGGGGCACAATACCTCGACGATTCACTTCTTAATTAAACAATGAATAATCAATTAATTAGTTATATAACATAACATGACAGCTGAGCGTTAATCCAACCTGATCACATAATCCAACACCACTTCAACCAAGTAATATACAGTGCGTCTTTTAAATGCTTTGTACAAATATATGCAAACATTCTTCAATGTTATTTCATTTCGATTTGCCATGAGCAGTACGACATGAAACAGACATGGGTTTCTGAGGTATTTAGGGGGTATAAAATCATTCAACAGATCTTGGAAGACAGGACAGCACAACAAAAAATGTTGTTCATCTTCTTTGGCATTCTTACACAGTGGGCACATCCTAGCATCTTCATCATCATTAGTATACCGATACTTCTGTGTACATATATCAGCTTTCCTGAATCTCATCTTTGTCATATTACTCTTTAAGTGTCTGTCAGTGTCAAGCAAAAGATATGCTTCACAATTTCAAGACGACTTATATGTTTTATGAAAAACATACCTGTCACTGTTTTGAATGTGTTCCTCCCATATTTGCCACCTGTTATTGATCAGCCTCTGACGAAGTTCGTTTAAAAAGACTTTGTTATTTTCAACACCTTGATTAATATAAACAAACCCGAACCCATTTTGATACTTCAAAAAATCGCGATTGTCAGATGCTCAACATTTCTTATCTCGTAATTCTAAACTAAGCAACATTTTGTACGCCTTGCGCGGTGACCTTTCCACATTCATACGCAAAACTTTCAACCAGTAGAGAGAGAGAGAGAGAGAGAGAGAGAGAGAGAGAGAGAGAGAGAGAGAGAGAGAGAGAGAGAGAACTATATCTTCACTGAATCGTGTTTTGTCACACAATTTCTTTTCTCTTTATTTCTAAAATTCCTTTTACGAGAATTGCCACAGAAATACAGTTATAGGCCCCTTTCAAGCTATTCCCCAGAAGAATTCGCCCTCCCCTGCTTTCAAATGGAAAAAGGTCAGTGGGTACTTTTAAAGGATTAGCTCTGTGCAATGTGTTCATGTTTCGTCTTGTATTGCGTCAGTGTACAGACAGCCTCTCTTGTTGTTTATCTGTGATTTATGGAATAACAAATATTCTTAAATAACATGAGTCAATGTGGAAAGTTTTCATCATAAATCTGGGTAATGAGGCACATTCTTGACGTCACCAAAGATAATTGAAAACAAAAAAGCGTGAATGAAAACAAGCCTGTAACGATATCTCTGCATCACAGTCAATGCCTCTCTCTCTCCCTCCCTCCCTCTCTCTCTCTCTCTCTCTCTGTGTGTGTGTGTGTGTGTGTGTGTGTGTGTGTGTGTGTGTGTGTGTGTGTGTGTGTGTGTGAGTCTTTCTGTTTGTCTGTCTGCTTCTCTCTTACTGTCTTATTCTTTCTTGTGTGTTTGTGTAAGGACCAGTCACGAGCAAGACGTGGCGATTAGACTAGAAGCTGACACAGTTGCAGTCTTTACAGAGGAACTAAACCAGTTTGTACAATACTGCAGTGCCACCCGTTTGTTGATGTACAAGACGGTCACTGAACCTGGCACCAAGCTTGAAAATTACCGTACTGCAAACATTGCTGGTGCTACTTGGCAAGACTGGCTGATTTGCAGATGACGTCATTGCCCCTAATACCGATACAGACAGTACTGCCGGACGCATGAATGGTATGGACTGGAAAAGTAAGACAGAGAGAAAGTCATTCAGTCTGTGCATGCTCTTCTTTTCCCCAGGAGAAGACAGAGCGGAGGGGGGGGGGGGGGGGGGGGGGTGTTACTGAAGCCCTGCATGCTTTTTTTTTTTGTGAAAAAAGCTGTTGGATTGGAAAACGATTTTACCCGCATAATCAAGTAACGGTAAGTATGTACATGTGTGCATACCTACCTCCCCCCCTCTCTCTCTCTCTCTGTGCGTGCGTGCGTGCGTGCGTGTGTGTGTGTATGTGTGTGTGTGTGTGTGTGTGTTTGTGTGTGTGCGTGCGTGTATGCGTGCGTGCAAGCGTGCGTGCGTGCGTGCGTGTGTGTGTGTGTGTGTGTGTGTGTGTGTGTGTGTGTGTGTGTGTGCATGCGCGCGTGCAAGCGTGTGTGTGTGTGTGTGCGTGTGTGTGTATATGTGTGTGTGTTTGTGTGTGTGAACTTGCACGTGTGTGCACGCCTGTATGCCTATTTGCGCGAACACAAGTACTAGCGCACGTGTAAGCGCACCTGGATCTCATATACACGAAGGCAGAGGAGGCTTACAGTGACGTGTGTGTCAGCATGTATTCAGTTGAAGTGATCCACCACATCCGCTCACTTCCCCTTCCCCAAATCCCCTCTTTTGGAAGCAATGGAGCATTCACAATCAAGTGTCTGAAACATAGCAATAACATATGTCCCCAGATTCTTTCACTGGCAAAATAAACACGCCCCGTGAGACGCTTCGCGCAAGTGCGCGCACGTGCGAACACGGCTGGATATGGTTAGATTCGTTTGAAACTGCAGACACAGACCTCACTTTTTGTAGAGTAAGAATGCACACTCCCGTTCTCCCGTCGATCTCTCTCTCTCTCTCTCTCTCTCTCTCTGTGTGTGTGTGTGTGTGTGTGTGTGTGTGTGTGGCATGAGTTGGTTGACTCTACTTTGCATTCTTGTGTTGCTGCTGATTTGGTTTGAAGGAAGAAATCAGAGAAGAGAACGGTGGGATTGTGTGAGTGCGCGCGTATGTTGAGAGAGAGAGAGAGAGAGAGAGAGAGAGAGAGAGAGAGAGAGAGAGAGAGAGAGAGAGAGAGAGAGAGACAGACAGAGACAGAGACAGAGAGACAGACAGAAAGAGAGAGAGAGAGAGAGAGAGAGAGAGAGAGACAGGGAGGGAGAGAGAGACAGACAGACAGACAGAGAGAGAGAGACAGACAGACACAGACAGAGAGAGAGAGCACATCTGCGGCAAGCATTACTCAACACACTACTTTCTGTCCATGGCATGTTCTCTCCCTTCCCATCACTCATGCCAATCATTGGTCTGAAAGTGGAGGCCACAACGACTTCCAATCGTGCGCAATAGTTAATAAATAATTTACTAGCGGAGAGAAATGGAGTTACCTTTCCCTTCGCATCAAAGATAAGAAACCACAGGGTGAAAATGCTCTCCCTTTTTTTTTTTTTTTTTTTGCATTTAAAGGGAGAGAACCCTCTGGTCTTTCAGACGATGTCAGCAGGACGGACGGAGCCACTGGAAGATGGGTTATTCTGTTTGGCGTAACTCAATAACTGGCCAGTGAATGGACCTGGATGAGAAGACAGACAATTTATGGAAGGAGTAAAAATAGATCTCACATACATGGGGAGCGTGTGCGCAATATCTGTTATATACAGCACGTGCCACTACCCTCACCCATCTTCCATGTATCCCTCTCTCAGTGTTCTCATATCTATTGAGTGTGATAATGTAAGAAATGTGGAATAAAAATCATCTTTTTCTTCTGGATCAGTTGTCTTTGGGGGTACGGGTTAGACAACATGTGATTGCTCGATAAAAGCAAATTACTGCAGAGCAGACGCGAAGCGGAAAGTCGAGACATTGTGTGAAGATTAAAGACCACTGGAACTACAATGGAACAGCATAGCCGCGTGGCTATTAAGGCGCAAGCGCACGTGTCAACCCGTCCCCACGTATACAATAGTAACAGAAAGATAAATGGTTAAGGAAATCAAGCAATTTTTTTTCCGATTTGATCAAGCCTTTTTCTTTGAAATTCACAAGTTTACAAGTTACGTTGTTTATTTTGTCCATGAAGGAAAATTATGTTGTGGTGACACATTGCAATATCACATCATAAAATACAGTGTGAAATGCAATAGAATAAAATCAAATTAATAAGCTTGGAATTAAACATCAACATTCACCACTTATTTACTTATCTACGCACGCTAATCCATCTTCTATCCACACACACACACACACACACACACGCGCGCGCGCGCGCGCGCACGCGCGCATGCATGCGTGCACACAGACGTACAGACACACACGCACACACACACAAAACTGGGAGGGGAGAAGATATGTAGAGGACACTGGTGATATTCCATGACCACGTATCTGTTTTATCATCTGAGTCAGATTGCAGGCAATTAAGCGACGTTGTTCCCAGGTGCTTCTAAGCTGGGCGACAACAGTCCAAGCATCTTATGAATTACATCACCGGGCAGATGTGTTTTTGTCAAACATCACCGAAAACAAGTTCAGCATGCTGAGAGCCACTCCACTACACAGCTCATGCATGACGTCACGAACACCTATCCGGTATGCCGAAAACTGCGTCATCAGATAGTTGTTAAAATAAAAAAGAGACGTCAGCCATGCAAAAAAAAAAAAAAAGTGTAAAGTTTTTTTTGTTTTTTTTTCACATTATGACGACATCTCAAGAATGCCCCTGCCCAGTAACTAAACGGTGTGTTTACAACACGAAGACATGCCCCAGCCATATAACTAAACGGTGTGTTTACAACATGAAGACATGCCCCAGCCATATAACTAAACGGTGTGTTTACAACATGAAGACATGCCCCAGCCATGTAACTGAACGGTGTGTTTACAACATGCCCCAGTCATGTAACTAAATGGTGTGTTTACAACATGAAGACATGCCCCAGCCATGTAACTAAACGGTGTGTTTACAACATGAAGACATGCCCCAGCCATGTAACTAAACACTGTGTTTACAACATGAAGACATGTCCCAGCCACGTAACTAAACAGTGTGTTTACAACACGAAGTGACGTCAAGCATGGTAAAAATATGTCACCAGGCAGTCCTTTTTTACATCACAAAGACATGTCATTCATGCCGAAAATCACGTCACCAGACAATTATTATCACATTAGACAGAAATGTGAAGCCGGATGAAAACAACACCATCAAAATGTTATTGTTATCTTACAAAGACGCGCCAAGGAGCACACAATTAGTATCTTCTTCTTCTTCTGCGCACGCAGGCTGATACTCCTGTGGACACTCCCTGTATAGACAGGCAAGTATTAATCCCATCTGCCCAACGAAGGGAGTGGAGTTTTGTGTGCATGACCGTTATTTATCCCGCCATTAAGGCAGCCAGTAGAAAGAAACTCGTGGAGAGCGTGGCAGCAGAGAGTCCTCAGAAGAGAAGCCCCCTTCAAGCAAGTGTTTCGGCCCTTATCTCCTGACACTCTAGGGGGTTGGGCCACACCCGGTTCATGACTCCGGATGTCCCTCTGCTGCCCCCCCTTTTTTTTTTTTTTTTTTTTTCCCTCTTGGGACGAGCCATGGCTGGGATTCGAACCCATGACCTTCTGGACATGCTCATTTTCCACTTAATGACTCGCGCTTTAACCACTGAGCCACAGGGACACCTGATATTTGTAGGGAAATTAAGCCTTATGAAGTTCACTTTTGTTCCTCCTTGACCAGATCCAGCTTGAACACCCCTCTGCCGCTTCTGCCATTGCTTTCAGGGCTCTGGTTTTTGCCTTCCCTGCAACTGAGAGCTGTTTCATGAGGCTGTATGCAGACGTTCCTACAAACCCCCTAGCTCCAATTTCTGCAGTGAGGACTTTGACCTGATAGCCTTCTCTCCTCAGGCTGTTTGCCAGATCAGCATACTTTTCAGTCTTGTAGATTTGAGCTGCCTCCATTCTGTTCTCATATGGCACCGTGAGCTCGATCATGATCAGCTGCTTGGTTGACTTAGAGTGGACTACTATGTCTGGTCTCATGCCACTCTTGCTGATGATCTCTGGGTGACTCTTCCATTCTGGGAGGTCTGCAGTGCACTCCCAGTCATCTGCCCCGTCCAGCAGATTCTGCCTGCATGTTTCGAGTGGCACTGTTGTTCTTGGCCATGATTTGCTGCCTCCTGCCGTGAAGAATGTTGCGGGTGCTTTTGGAGTCCTGATTTTCCCTTTTGTGGTGTTGGTACTAGCCCAGACTACTTGTACAATCTCTTTGAGCACTTGGTTGTGCCTCCATGTGTACCTTCCTTGAGCCAGGGCTACTTTACATGAGCTTAGGACATACTCCACTGTTTGTTTTTCATGGCAGAGGGGGCATGCAGGATCGTCTGTTTTCCCCCACTTCACCAAGTTTGCATTTGAGGGCAGAAGGTCATATGCAGATCTGAGAATGAAGCTGATCCTGAGAGGGGCCATGTGCCAAATGTCATTCCAAGTGAGACTTCTTTGGAGTGCATTCTCCCACGTTGTCCATTGCCCTTGCTGGCTCTGCTGGACTGCTTTTTGGAGTCTTTTTTGGTCTTCTTCTTTTCTCATCTCCTGAATCATCATGTCTCTTTTGGCTTTTCCTTTGGCCTTTGACCACCATTCAGTTTTGGTCACCCCCAGTCCTTGTCTGTTGGTCTGTGTGTGTCCTGTTATTTCTCTGATCTTGAGACTTTCTTTTGCAGAATCCATCGCCTCTTGAACTTTCCATTTTCTGCCTGTCTTCAGCTGGGGCTTGATTGCTTCTACCACCTTGTCTCCTGAGTCCTCCAGCATGCTTTGAAGTCTGATCTTCCCTGCTTTGTATTCCTCCAGGATGGATTTCAGTGGTAGTTTCAGCTTTGCTTGGCGACAGTACAGCGCTATGTCAGTCAGACAGGGTGGGACATCAAGCCATTTCCTTATGAACTTGTTGATTTGGGCTTCCATTGCCTCCACTATGCTGGTGCAGATGTCGTATATCATCAGAGGCCATAGGAGCTTTGGTATCAGCATGAACTGCAGACACCAGACCTTGTATTTGCCAGGGAGCCCACACTGGTCAATGGTCTCCAAGCCTTCCTCCGCCATCTGCTTGGTTTCTTTTGCTCTGTGTGTGTCTTTCAGCGTATCATCATACCATCTTCCAAGGCTCTTGACTGGTTCTTCTGTGACTGTTGGAATGGCCTGGTTGGCAACACTGAAGACCACAGATCCGGCCACTTTTCCTTTCCTCAGTGAGAGACTCCGTGATTTCTTTGGCTTGAACTTCATTCTGGATGAGGCAACTATGTCGTCCAGCCTCTCCAGCACATGACGTGTCTCGTCTTCTCTGGATGAAATCACTGTAGTGTCATCCATGAAGGCCTTGAGAGGAGGCATCTTGTATCCATCGCCAAGGTCTGTTTGTCTCGCGTTGTTGCTGCTTTCAAGATGAGTTCCATTGCCAGCACGAACAGTATTGGGGAAATTGCACAGCCCATTGCAATACCCACTTCCAAGTTGATTCAGTCTGTTGTGTACTCCTTGGTAGAGAACCGCATTGAGAAGCCATTGAAGTACTTCTTGAGCATGTCGCGGATGTTCTTTGGCACATGGTACATCTCAAGAGCCAACTGTATCATCTCATGGGACACAGATCCATATGCGTTTGCCAGATCAAGCCACACTACGTCCAGGTCTCTCTTTTTTGTTTTTGCTTTTTGGATTGCGTCCCAGATCATTGTGGCGTGTTCTACACAGCCAGCCAAGCCTGGGATGCCACCTTTCTGGACTGACACATCCAAGTACTTGTTTTCCATCAGGTACTTGGTCAACCTTGCTGCCATGACAGAGAAGAAGATTTTCCCTTCGACGTTCAGTAGTGATATTGGCCTGAACTGGCTGATGTCACTTGAGTTTTGCTCTTTGGGGATGTACACACCATCTGCCGTCATCCACTGGCCGCTGATCTTCTGGTTTCTCCAAGCCGATCGCAGCAGCCTGTGGAGCCACTCCAGCACCTTGGGACATTTCTTGTAAAGCTGGTAAGGTATTCCGTTTGGCCCTGGTGATGATTTGGCTCTGGCTTTGTCGACCACCTTCTTGATTTCCGCCAACGTTGGAGGCTTGCCATTGAACTGTTCCTCAGGGTTGGTTGGCCACACCAGACCTTGAATGTCGAGTGGTGCTTTGCTCTGTGGGTCAGAGTATGTTTTCCTCAGATGCTGCTCAAGAACTCCTTTGTCCACGCTTAGGGTCCCAGATTTTGGCTGCTCAAACAGTGTTCTGGCAAACTGGAAGGGGTCTCTGAAGAAGCGCTCTTGTGTCTTCTTCTTTTTGCTCTTCCTCTTCCTCGCAGATTCCGCTTTGCTGAGAGCGCTGTGTTTTTCTTTCAGGTCTTTCCACAGTTTTTCAAAGCCTTGTTTTTCAGCTGGCAGTGCGGTCTTCATTTGCATCTTGAGGTTTTTCTTTTGGACCCTGATCTTATCCATCTTTTCTTGGCGTCTGGATTTCTTTGGAGGTGTTTTCTCTTTGGGTAGTTTTGCTCCATAGGCGTCTCTACATGTGGCATACACAATGTCCCCATATGTGGCTAGTTTGTGTTCCAGGGTGCTTTTCCCTATCAGTGCATCGAGTCTTTGGACGATTTTTGCATCCAGTTTCTCCCAATCTTCAGTTTCGTTTGCTCGTGGCAGGTTGAGTTTCAGGCGCCTGGCATCGAGGGCCTGTGCAAATTCCTCATCCGAACCAACAGTGTGGATGTCCTTGGCACTGTGGTTTAAATCCTGGCCTTGGTCTTCCGACGTCTTATCTGCTGATGCAGTGCGCTGCTGCTCATTCAGATGAGTCTTCACACATCCCATCTTTGTTCTGTGGATCTTCATGCCACGGGTGGTAGCGAAACGCTTTCCACAGACACATGGATATTCCATTTGGTCCATGTTCATAGTCCGTTTGGGATTTGCAGTCATGATTGGTTGAGCACCGATGGATTCATCATTCTCTCCCCCTTTCGGTGAATCCTGGGAGCATCTTTTTCTTTTATTCTTAGTAGCCACATGTTTAAGGCAAAGTGGGGAGCCAGCCCACAGAGCCCTTGGTTCTGGTCTTTCCCAGTGTCCTCCGGTCTTTCCCGGACGTCCTCCGGCCTATTCCCGGAAGTCAATGGTTTACCCATGCATCAGTAGAAAGAAACTCGTGGAGAGCGTGGCAGCAGAGAGTCCTCAGAAGAGAAGCCCCCTTCAAGCAAGTGTTTCGGCCCTTATCTCCTGACACTCTAGGGGGGTTGGGCCACACCCGGTTCATGACTCCGGATGTCCCTCTGCTGCCCCCCCTTTTTTTTTTCTTTTTTTTTCCCCTCTTGGGACGAGCCATGGCTGGGATTCGAACCCATGACCTTCTGGACATGCTCATTTTCCACTTAATGACTCGCGCTTTAACCACTGAGCCACAGGGACACCTGATATTTGTAGGGAAATTAAGCCTTATGAAGTTCACTTTTGTTCCTCCTTGACCAGATCCAGCTTGAACACCCCTCTGCCGCTTCTGCCATACTCCATCTTCGGGGAAACAAACAATTATTATAACAAGACAGTTTTTACTTTACATCAGAGACATGTCAAGCAAGCGGGAAAAAAAATCACCTGACGGTTTTCAGTACATCAATAGGACATGTCACTTAAGCCGACAACATATCCAGGCAGTTGAATACCTGTTTCATCAAACGAGCTACACAACATAAGCTTTGTATGAGTCGTATTATGTGCATGGACTCTATTGTATACATCCAAAGCAAATAACACAATAGTCCTGTTGACCCATTTCAGTTACCCATTTGCCTGATATGATAACGATGGTGACAAACTGGCACAACAAACACGATCACTCATCAACTCATTACTTAGTGTTACACGCTATATAGCGATGACTTCCTCAGTACAAGGTAAGTGCAGTACTCTAGCTTGTAAGAGTTCGTTGTAGATCCTGTGGTAGATGTTCGGCTTGCAGACGACAAAATACACCAGGCGGTATTGAAACGAAGAGGATCCCTTTATTTACAAACGTTGAAGAATATAGGAACAAAAACAAACCACTGACCTTCAGGTTCAATAAGCCGTACAGGAACTCAATCGTACATGCAGCAGCGAATATTCTACTAATGGCAGCTTTTCGTCGACTAGACTCAAACTCAATGAAGACTCGAACACTGCTAAACTAGAACTCTTCAACAAATCTCTCTCTCTCTCTCTCTGTCGCACAGCTCTCGTTCTTTTTTATGTTATCTAAAGAATATTCTCAAACATACTCGATGATTCTTTTCTAGATTATTCTGCATATCAGTAAATTTAACCAATGAAATCGCGACGACCGTATGCGAATGTAATTCAGTCAGCTTCTACAACATTCTCGAACCTTCGGTAATGCACTAGCAGCAGCTTACGGAAACCTGGTGAACACTCTAACATAATCTTGAATATGCCAATCGCATTATCAATCGATCCAAAAGCAGTACTGAACAATTAGGCATACATTCACTTTCCAAACGTTTTAAACAAATCAACAATAGCACTACACTGACCGAAAATACAAAGATCTAAAAGCGATAAATAAAAGGAGGCTTGCAACGCGTCATTATTGCTATGACGTCTTTCACAAAAGTTCCCCCTCTCTTGTCTCCATTTAAAATTGTAACACTTAGCTTCTAGCTCAAAGACAGAGACATATGCTACACATCTCCTTCCTGCTCCCCCACATCCTCCCCTTTCCCTTCCCTTCACCCCAGGACACTGGTACAGCAAGGTGCTGTTTTTAACATCTCCACATCACCAGTTATTCCCTATCCCCTATTTCCACTCCCTCTCTCTCTCTCTCTCTCTCTCTCTCACACACACACACACACGCACACACACACACACCACGCACGCACACACACACACACACACACACACACACACACACACACACATACACACACATACACACACACACACACACACACACACACACACACTTTCCGATACCACATTCAAACCATTTCCTCCCTCCACACGCAAAAGCACGCTATATCCCCCCCCCCCCCCCCCATCCCACCCCCCTCCCCGTTCCCATCCCCAAATGACCTGCTACAAGACGAGCGTTATCACGTGATGGACAAATGGTCAGGAGAGACAACCCTAGTGCGCACATTCTGTTTATCATCTTGGTGACACCCTCCCCCCTCCCCACCCGTCCCTCTCCCCCTCCCACACACCACGTTGTATGTCACTTCTCGATGCTGTCAACTGCATTCACAAAATACATGCGAAAGAAAGGCGTTAAAAAAAAACAACAAAGCGTGATGTCCAGAACTCCAACCATACGACTTACCGTAACGCTCATACGTTTTGTTACGTGACTCTCTCTCTCTCTCTCTCTCTCTCTCTCTCTCTCTCCTCTCTCTCTCTCTCTCTCTCTCGCTCGCTCGCTCGCTTGCTCGCGTGCGCGCTCGCGCCCGTGATTTTTCTCTCTCCCATTCTCTCTCTCTCTCATACACACCAAGACACACACACACACATAAACACACATATACACATAAACACACACGCACACACTCACGCACATACACACGCACT
>JAMYXO010004724.1:0-16879 GCA_033310375.1 Conus canariensis | reverse complement strand
TTGCCGGGATATGAACATTCTTTGCGTACTCACGTGATGGAAAAAACATGTTTTAAATTGTTTTGTTTACAACAACCCCCCCCCCCCCCCCAACCCTTTTCCCCCACCCCCCCCCGAACGTACATTCTCTCTTTTGTCTGTCTGTCTTTTTCTCTCTTTAACATTCTATTGTTTTCCCCTGCCTTTGGCCCTTTCCCCCTAGAAAGCGAGATGTTTTCCGCTCGATTTCCGCCTGCATCATGTTCCCTTTTCCCTTTCGATTGCCCTTAATTTTTTGGGAACAGACTTTGTGCAGAAGTGTTTATTTCAAGGGCTGTGTTAATGTAAAAAAGGTTCGGTTTGCCTGTACAATCATTTTTTGGCCCTTCATTGCTCCCCTTTTATCCCCTAATGTCCCTCCAGTTGCAAAATTTTCTTACCGTTATGGAATACGCATACGAATTTTCAATGCGGGGTAAATTTTGAAAATAACGGGTTTTTAACGGTCATTTTTAATTTTTTGGGTTTGTAAAAAAATTGTTCAGCGCTTTTAAATGTCGGCATTGAAAAGTTTTCAAGAACGGTGAAAATTTAGAAATTCAAAAAAAAGGTTTTTAACGGTCAATGTTAAAATTTCGGATCTTTTAAAATTGTATATCTTTTTTAGCGTTCAAAATGACATGTATTTGAATTTCTTAAGAACTTAAATTTTAAAACGGTTTTTAACGGTCGTTTTAAAATTTGGTTTTGTAAATTGTATATCATTTTCGCATATAAAAAGAATGTATCCCAAAATTTCTCAAAAACAGTAAATTTTTAAAAAACGGTTTTTAACGGTCAAATTTAAGGTCTAAAGCACTAATGACCCCAGTTCCCCCGGGGGTTCGTAGGTTTTTTAAGTTTGGGGGGACCGATGATGTCGGGCCCCCAAACCCCAGAAAATCGGGTTTAAACAGTTTTTAAGGGTTTGGTGGGTTTTAAAAAGGGTTTTTAATGATAAATTTTAAAGTTTTTAACGCCAAATACGGTTTAATTTTTGAGAAGTACCGACCTGGCAAAGTCAAAGGCATTTTTGAAAAACAGAGGGGGAAAAAAATGTTTTTGAAACCTTTTTAAAAAAATTTTTTTTAACGGGTTTTTTAAAGGTTTTTTTTTTTTTAGGTTTCCCAAAACCATCCCGGTCAAACGAGTACCTGTTTAAAAACCATGTGAAAAAAATTTTCTTTTATGCAAGCATACCGAATTTTATCAATAGGGTGTAAATTTAGAAAAGGGTTTTTTAAACGGTCAGTTTTAAAGTTTTGGTTCGAAAAAATTTGATAACATTTTTCAGTGAAAAAAACTGTAGGGGCTAGGAATTTTTCAAAAGGGTGAAAATTTAAAAATTCAAAAAAATAAGGGTTTTTTTAAGGCCCCTGTTAATTTTCGATCTTAAAAATTGTATTCATTTTTTTTGCGTTCAAAAGCTGAAATGTTATCAAAATTTTTTCGAAACCTAAATTTTAAAAAACGGTTTTTAACGGTCAATTTTTTAAATTTCGGTTCGTAAAGTTCCAATCATTTTTGGATTTAAACGCACTGTATATAAATTTCTAAAAACAGCCTAATTTTAAAAAAAAACGGTTTTTAACGGTAAAATTAATGGTAAAGGTTTTAAAGACCTATTTTACCGTGGAGTTTGTGGGGCTTATGTAAAGTTTGGGGGCGACCTAAATTATGGGCAACCGGGAAGATGGGTTTTAAAAAGTTTATGGGTTTGGGTTTTTTTCGGTTTTAATTTTTTAAAAATTAATTTTTCTTAAAATGCAAAAACGGTTCAAATTTTCGAGAAGTGCCCGACGTGCAATTTTACAGGGCCCCTTTTGATGAAAAGCAGGGAAAAAAGATGTTTTTGAACCGTTATACAGTTTTTTTTAAGGTTTTTAACGGTTTTATTTTTTTAGAGATTAGCCCAAACCCATCCCCCGGTAAAAACCCCCAGACTTTACTGCAAAATTTCAAAAGATCGGGTTTTTTAAACAGTTTCTTTTAGGGTTTTGGGTGTTTTTAACGGTTTTTAACGTTATAAATAAGGTTTTTTAATCCCAAAATAAGGGTTTAATTTTGGGAAAAGGGATTTCCTGTACTGTGCTGTCCCAACGGCAGTTAAACAAAGCAGGGGAAAAGATGACTTTGAAACCTTTTATAAAGCTTTTTTAAGGGTTTTTTAAAAGGGTTTTTTTTTTTTTTTTTTGAGTTACCCCAAACCCACCCGAGCACAAGGGACTACCTCCCAAAATTTTGACCTCGTTGAGCCGTTTTTGAGTCTTAGCTTACACCAACACAAAACCCCCCAACCACACCACACACAACACACAAACCACACACACTCACAGACAGAATTTGCAATTTATGTATTATTATATATTAATATATAAAATTTAAAGTAAATGATATATGAATAAGAACTAATTTATGATACCACAAAACCCAAATGATAAAAAAAAAGAAAAAAGAAAGGAAGGACAGAAGGAAGGTGGGAAGGAAAAAAACCCCAAAAAACCAAGGGATGAAAAATTGGAAAACAAACCCCAAAGTTGGGTGGGTACTGAAAAAAATAATTTTTGATTACTTAATTATTTTAGAAGTTAGTTTTTCCTTTCAATTTAAAACCATTTCTCATAATAATTCATGGTCTCAGTCCCCCCTTGTTTACATGTCGTTTTATTTCTTTCTTTATTTCCATTTCCCATTTTCTTTGTTTCTTTTTTTCCCTTTTTGTACTCTTTTCCTTTTTTTATTTTTTATTTTCTTTATGTTTATGGACATATAAATTTTTTCTTTTTTTTTTTTTTTTAAAGACAATTGCAAACTTAGGACAGAAAGAGGCTCTTTACTATTGTGTCTTTTTAAAGCCCCCCAAAAAAAAGAAAAAAAAATTCAAACAAATAATTAACTCTAATTAACTAATTAATAGTTAGCTACTGATTAACAATAACTAAGGTAATCCTTATTATCCCTAACTACATGATGACTAACTAACTAATTAATATTTTTCCCCATTTTTGTTTTCATTTTTCCTTTTTTCTTTGTTTGCCTGGATTCAAACCCGCGTTTTTGGATGGGTGGGGTCTGAAGGGGCCTTTTTCGCGGATGTCTTCCCCCACTCTAACAGACACCTTTTCACTTTGGGGAAGTTTTCCCTTTTTGAAGTTCCTTTTGTTCCCCCCAACCAGCGCTCATTCAAATATTCGGGGTTTCTACACAAGTCTTTTGGTTGCCTGTATGAATCCCCCGTAAATTTAGAAAGTTTTTAATCCCTGCAAAAATGACGTATCCTTCAAAATTGAAGAAAAGGGAAAAACCACATTGTGGTTGTCCCTGAGGTTCGATATATAACCGTTTTTCCCTTTATGTTCCCCACAGCATCCATGCTGTGTACACAGAAAGTGCCCCTTCCAGGAAAACGGGGATAACACTGTAAAAACACGAAGAAGCTAAGGGTGGGCAAGGCGCCTTTTTTTCCCCCATCGGGTTTATTTTTCCCAACTCTGCCCATTTTGTTCTATGTGCTGATGCTGACAGTGAAAAAAAACTGTTTTTACTGAAAACCATGTGCTGAAAATGATAACATTTCCCTCCCTTTTCCTTCCCAGTCTTTGAGCACTAAAACAATCAACAGAAAATTTACATAAAAACTGTGTGTGTCAATCAAGTTAGTAAAAAGTGTGTGATGACTTGAGAAAAGCGCGTAGCAGAAAAAATTTTCCATATATGTTAGGAAAAAATATAAAGGCTTGCAGGAAATAATACAACCAAAACGTGTTCAAAATCGATGCATTTCCCCCGACAAGAGCAAAAAAATAAGTTAGATCAAGACATGGGGCCCCAAGATGTCCCTAGTCCAAAAAAGCTAAAGTGTAGCAGCACACAGATCTTGTCAACAAACTTCACACACAAATAATGGCAACTATTGGGGGAAAGGGAAAAAAATTTGGTCAATCTCCTCCGTTTTTGGGCGAAGTTAAACAATCATTTACCGGGAGAAAGATGTTGTGAAAGGAAATCCTCACTATGACCCATCTGACTTTTTTTTGAAAAGTTGTGAGGTGGACTATTACTATGTGTGATTGACAGCCCAAAGGATTATTTTTACAAATGTATTTAATCCCACAGTTGGATCTATGTCAAGAAAGTTTAAAAAGGCCTTGTAAACGTTGTTTCCACAGTTTTCTGATGTATTTCCCGTCCCACCCATTTCTCCTCCCCTATCCCTCCCTTTTCCCCCTCCATTCCTCTAGCCCGTTTTGTAAAGGGCCCCTTAAAGCCAAAACCCCACAAAAAAACTATTCGCTTTTTTTTATTCGTTCTCTCTCTCTCCCCCCTTCCTCTCCCCTTCTCTCTCTCTCTCTCTCTTCTCTCTCTGTTGAAAAGTCAAAATTGAATACGACATAAAATTAAACCCAAATTTAAACGCTTAATAAAAAACAAAAAATGAATTAAAAATATATTATATTTTATGGGGCACCCGGCTTGCCCGGGATTGAACATTTTTTGCGTACTCACGTGAGGGGAAAAAACATGTTTAATTTTTTTGTTTACAATCAACCCCCCCCCCCCCCAACATCTTTCCCCCCTCCCCCCGACACAATAACTTCTGTCTTGTTTTCTGTTGTCTCTCTTCTTTTATCATTCTATTGTTTTCCCCCTCCCTTTGGCCCCCTTCCCCCAGACGTCGAGTGCTTTCTCCTCGATTTTCCCCCTGCATCACGTTCCCTTTTCCATTCTACTAAATTGCCTTAATTTTGTGGGAACAGACTTTTGCAGAAGGTTTATTTAAAGGGGTTGTGTTAATGTAAAAAAGGTACAGGCTTTGCATGTCAATCTTTTTTTTGGGCCCCTCTCTTTGCCCCCTTTTCACCCCCCTACCTGTCCCTCCAGTTGCAAAAAAATTACCTTTTAAACTGGGACCCTACCGTTTTTAACAATAGCAGTGAAAATTTAGAAAATAACGGTTTTTAACGGCAGTGTTAAGTTTTTGGTTTGTAAAATTTTCATAACTTGTTCAGTGCTTAAAAATGTACGTCATACGGAATGTTTAGAAGGGTGAAAAATTTTAAAAATTAAAAAAAAGGGTTTTTCGGTCAATGTTTTTTTTAAGTTTGGGTCTTGAAAATTGTTATCTTTTTTAGGTTCAAAGGCCAGTTATCGAAATTTTTCCGAAAACTCTAAATTTTTAAAATAAGGTTTTTAACGGTCCATTGTAAATTTCGGTTTGTAAAAGTTTTATATCATTTTTTGGATTTAAAAAAATGCAATGAAATGAAATTTCATCAGAAACCCCGCCTAAATTTTGAAAATAAAAGGTTTTTAACGGTCAAATTTAATGGTATAATATTTAATGCCCCCTTTTACCCTGGATGTTCCCGTGGTTTGTCAAGTTTGGGGGCGATCCAAACTCTCATGGCCGCCAAACCCCAAAAGAGGGTTTTTAAACATTTTCATAGGGTTTTGGTTTTTAACGGTTTTAACTGTTTAAATAAAGTTTTTTAATGCCAAAATCCGGTTTAATTTTCGAGAAGTAGTCCCCTACCCGTGCAAAGTCCAAAGGGATTTGATGAAAAAAGAAAAAAAAGATTCTTTGAAACCGTTATAACGATTTTTTTTTAAAGGTTTTAACGGTTTTTTTTTTTTTTAGAGATTTGCCCCCAAACCTCCCCGGCCAAAAGAGAACCCCCCCGCTAAATTTCAAGAAGATGGGTTTTTTAACGTTTCTTTTATAGGGTTTGGTGTTTTTTTAAAGGTTTTTTTAACTGTTATAAAAAAGGTTTTTTTTAATGCCAAAAACGGTTCTAATTTAGAAAAATAGTCCTGTTTGCAATGTAAAAAGGCTATTGAACAAAGCCGAGGAAAAAAATGATTTAAACCCTTAAACGCTTTTTTAAGTTTTTTAAAGGTTTTTTTTTTTTTTTTTAGTTGCCCCAAAAAATCCCGAACAAGGGGTACCCGCCAAATTTAACAAAAGGTTTAGCCGTTTTTGAGTCTATAGGTAAACACCACCCACCCACAACACACAAAAACACAACACACCCAAGAATTGCCATTTATGTATTATTTATTATATTATTTTATATAATAATTTAAATAAATGAGTATTCAATAAAGAACTAATTTTTAGATACACTAAAAACCCAAAAGATGAAAAAAAAAAAAAAAAGAAAAAAGGAAAGGCAGAAGGAAAGGGAGGAAGGAAAAGAACCCCAAAAACCCAAAAGAGTGAAACAAATTGGAAAAAAAAACCCCAAAAACTGCGGGTGGGTCTGAAAAAAATAATTATTGAATACTTAATTGTTAGTAAATTAGTTCTTATTCCATTTAAACATTTTATAATTTTCATGGTACATCAGTCCTCTTTTTTACATGTGTTTTATTTCTTTTTTATTTCCTATTTCATTTTTCTTTGTTTCTTTTTTTCCTTTTTTTACTTGTTTTTTCTTTTACTCGTTTTAATTTTTTATGTTTATGGAATATCAATTTTTTTCTCTTTTTTTTTTTTAAAAAATTGCAAAATTAGAGACAGAAAGAGGCTTTTACTTTTAGTTGGTTGAAGCCCCCCCAAAAAAAAAAAAAAAATTCATAACAACTAATTAATAATAAGTAATAATTAAAAAGTTTTAAAAAATGATTAACTAAATTTAATAAATGGTAATCCTTACTTTACTAACTATAGATGACTAACTAAAAATTAACTATTTTTCCCCAATTTTTTTTTTTTTTTCCCTTTTTTTTTTTTTTCTGCGGATTTGAACCGCAGCTTTTGGGTGGGTGGGGTCTGAAGGCTGCCTTTTTAGCGGAGTTTCCCCCCTGCAACAAACCCATTCTACTTTGGATGTTTTTGTTTTTAAATTCATTTTGTTCCTCCCCAACCCCCAGCTCATTAAATATTCAGGTTTTTTCAACACAAGTTGTTGGTATGCCTGCTTGAATCTCCCGCAACTTAGAAATATGTTGAACTCAGCACTGAGAACAGACCTATCCCTTAAAAAATTTAAAACAAAGGAAACCACATTGGGTTGTCCGAGGGTTCGATACTATAACCGATTATTCCCCGTTTTTTACACAGCCCCCTGCTGTGTATCGCAGAAGTGCCCCCTTCCCGGTAAACAGGAATAAAAACCTGTGAAAAAACAAAACAAAAAGGGGGGCAAGGCAGCCTTTTTTCTCCATTGGTTTATTTTTGCAACTCTGCCCGTTTGTTCTTGCTGTGATTTGACGTGAAAAAAAATGTTTTACTGATAACCAGAGCTGACAATGATAATCATTTGCCTGCCTTCTTTCCCCGTTTTGTAGACACTCAAAACAAACAACGCAAATTTCATGAAACTGTGTGGCGTCAATCACATTATGAAAGGTGTGATGACTTGAGAAAAAGTGGTAGCAGAAAAGATTCCCAAAGCTGTTTGAGTAAGAAAAACGAAAGGGAAGAACAGGAAATAAGCAACCCAAAGTGATTCAAAATCGATGATTTACCGACCAGGCCAAAAAAAATGTTAGATCAAGACATGAGGCAAGTGTGCCCGCTCACTAAAGAGCTAAAGTGTAGCAGCACACAAGCTTGTCAACAAAAAATTTACACAAAATAATGGCAACTATTAGGAAAAAGGGAAAATTGGTCAATCTCCCCCGTTTTGTGGCGAAGTTAAACACTCACTTTTCCCTGGGGCAAAGATGTTGTGAAGGAAATCCCCACTATGACCCCTCGTAAAATGTTTTTTTGTAAAGTTGTGAGGTGGATTTACTAGTGTGATTGCAGTAAGGGTTTTTACAAATGTATTTAATACACGAGTCGGATCCATGTCAAAGAAAAGGGTTTTTAAAGGCAATTGTCAACGTTGTTTCCCCATATTTTTGTGTTGTACTTTCCCCCTCACTCCCTTTCTCCCCCGCCCTCACCCCTACCCTGTTCCCCCTCCCCCTCCATAGTCCGTTTTTTGAAAGGGGGCCCTTTAAAGCCTAAAACCCCATAAAATATTCGATTCTTTCTCTCTCTCCTCTCTCTCCTTTTCTCTCTCTCTCTCTTCCTTTCTCTCTCTCTCCTCTGAAAGTACAAATTGAAAAACTACAAAAATTTAAAACCCAAGAAGCCTAAAAAAATAAACAAAAAATGAATAATGAAAAAAAAATATTATTTATATATTTATATATATATATAATTTGTAAAATAAGTATATGAATAAAAAACTATTTATAGATACCACTAACCCAAAAGATCAAAAAAAAAAAGAAGAAAAAAAGGAAGACAGAAAAGAAGGGAGAAAGGAAAAAAACCCAAAACAAGAGTAAAGAATTTGGAAACGTACAAATCTATTTATCCACGATGGGAACCATGTCGATGGAGAATTTTTTTAAAACCAATTGTACAAAGTTGTTTTCCCCTAATTTTGGTATGGCTTCCGTCCTCACCCATTTTTCCCTGCCCCCACCCTACCCTGTTCCCCATCAAATTCCTCCATGTCCGTTTTGTGAAAAGGGGTTTTAAAAGTAAACCACAAAAAAACTATTGCCTTCTATTTTTCTCTCTCTCTCTCTCTCTCTCTCTCTCTCTCTCTCTCTCTCTCTCTCTCTTTTCCTCTCTTTCTTTAAAAGTCCAAATTGTATACGTATTAAAAAGAATATTAATATAGCCTTAAAAATAAAAGTAATGAATAAGTGAAAGTATATATATTAAATTTATATATATTATATTTATATATATATATATATAATTAAGTAAATGAGTATATAATAAAGAATAAATTTTTAAAAATACCAAGACCCAAAAATGAAAAAAAAAGAAAGAAGAAAGAAAAGGGAAAAAAAGGGGGTGGGGAAAAGAACCACAAAACCAAAAAGATGAACAAATTGGAAAAAAAACCCCAAAACTGCGTGGGGGGTAAAATGAAAACAATAATTGTTGTTTCTTAATTATTAGTAAGTTAGTTCTCTCATTTTCAATTTAAACCCTCTTCTATAATTATTCATGGAACCAGTCCTCTCTTCTTAATTTATTTTATTTCTTTCTTTACTTCCCTTTTTTCCTCTTTTCTTTGTTTCTTTGTTTCCCTTTTTTCACTCTATTCCTTTTCTTTTATCTTTTTATTTTTTTATGGTTTGGAATAACAATTTTTTTTTTTTTTCTTTTTTTTTTGACAATTGCAACTTTTAGACAGAAAGAAAAGGTCTTTATACTGTAGTCTGGTTGAAAAACACCCCCCAAAAAGAAAAGAAAAAATTCTCACTAAATAACTAATTAAAAACAAGTAACTAATTAAATAGCTACTAACGATTAACTAATTAACTAAATGAGTAAATACCTTACTTTACCTAACTACAGACTGACTAAAACAATTAACAATTTTTAAATTTTTTTTTCATTTTTTCAATTTTTTTTTTTGTCTGCCCGGGTTCGAACCTGCAGCTTTTGGAGGGTGGGCCCTCTGAAGGGGGCCTTTTTCAGAGGGTGTCTTTCCCCCTGTAAAGACCCTTTCTACTTTGAGATGTTTTGCCTTTTGAATCTTTTTTTTCCTCCCAACCCCGAGCTCATTCAAAAATTTTGGTGTTTTCCCACACAATCTGTTGGGATGCCTGCTATGAAAATCCGTCAACTTTTGAAAGTATGTTGCTCAGCCTGCAGAAAATGACGTACCCGTTCAAATTGGGAAAGCAAAGGAAACACTTGTGGTTTTCCCGAGGGTTTGATAATAACGATTATTCCCGTTACGTTACTCCCCCAGCATCCATGCTGTTATGCAGAAAATGCCCCCTCCCGGGAAAAGGAAAAACATGTGAAAAAAAAGAAGTAAGGGGAGGCAAGGCCTTTTCATCTCCATTTGGTTTTTTTTTTGCCCAAATCGCCCAGTTTGTTCTATGCTGCTGATTTTGACAGTGAAAAAAAACTGTTTTTAAGTAAAAACCCTGTAGCTGACAAAGATAATCATTTGCCTGCCCCCTTTTTCCCCGCCCCTTTTTATGCATCAAAAAAAATCAAAGCAATTTAATGAACTGGTGGGTCAAATACTTGTGACGTGGTGATGACTCTGAGAAAAAGTCGTTCAGAAAAAGATTTCCATAGATGTTAGAGTAAAAAAACGAAGGCTATGAAAAGGAAAATAATGCAACGAACGTGATTCAAAACGATGCATTTTCCGAACAGAGCCAAAAAATGTTTGATCAAGAATTGGCACAGACGCACCCAGCTCACAAAGAAGCTAAGTCAGAGACACAAAAACTTTTTAACAAAAAATTCACCCAAATATGGGAACTATTGAGGAAAAGGGAAGAACTTGGTCAATCTCCCCCCGTGTTTGGGCGAAGTTAAAAAATCACTTCACCTGGAGCAAAGTGTTGTGAAAGGAAATCCTCACTATGACCTCGTAATGTTTTGTTTTAAATTTTTGAGGTGGGCTATTCTATGTGTGATTGACAGTCAAGGATTATTCAAAAGTATTTAATACCACGGTGGATCCTGTCAAAAAGAAAGGGTTTTTAAAGGCCCCCAAATTTTAAACGTTCTATCCACATAATTTTTGGGGGAGTGCTTCCGCCCACTCCATTTCCACCCGCCCTCACCCCCACCCCCTTCCCCCATCCCATTCCCCATAGTCCCTTTTGTGAAAGGGGCCCTTAAAAGCTAAACACATAAAATTTCGCATTCATTTCTCTCTCCTCTCTCTCTCTTCTCTCTCTTTCTCTCTCTCTCTCTCTCTCTGAAAAGTAAAATGGAATACTACAAAATTAATACCAATGAACCCTTTAAAAAATAAAAAAATAATAATGAATGAAAAAAAATATATATATGTATTATATTATATATATATTATATATAATTTTTGTAATAAGTATATGAATAAATAACTAATTTATAATACCCCTAGACCAAATATCCAAAAAAAAAAAGAGAAAGAAAGGAGGACGTAGGGAGAAAAGGAAAGAACCCAAACAAGAGATAATAAATTGGAAACAGTCAAATCTATTTAATCCCGATTTGGATCCATTCTGATGGAGATTTGAAAGGGGAATTGTCAACGTTTTTTCCCCATAAATTTTTGTGTATGTGCTTCCGTCCTACTCCCTTTCTTCCCTGCCCCACCCCCCCCTGTTCCCCCATCAATTTTCCCCCCCATAGTCCGTTTTTTTGAAGGGCCTTAATGCCAAACCCCCATAAAAATATTCGCTTATATTCGTTCTCTCTCTCTCTCTCTCTCTCTCTCTCCTTCTCTCTCTCTTTTCCCCTTTTCTTTTGAAAGTCACAAATTGTATAGTTATAATAAAACAATATACGCCTTAAAAAATAAACGATAAAATAAGTGAATGTATATTATATATATTATATATTATATTATTTAAAATTTTAATTATTATTATAATTTAAATAAATGGTATATCAAAAAGAAAATTTATAGATAACTAGCCAAAAGATGAAAAAAAAAGAAAGAAGAAAGAAAGGAAAGGGCAGAAAGGAAAGGGAGGAAGGGAAAGAACCCCAAAAAACCCAAAAGGATGAACAAATTTGGAAAAAAAACCCCAAAATTGGTTGGGGTAAGAAAACAATAAAAATTGATTATTAATTTTTAGTAAGTTAGTTTTCCATTTCAATTTAAACATCTTTATAAAATATTCATGGTACCCCTCCTTTTCGTCTTACATGTCATTCTTATTTTTTTTCTTTTTTTCCCATTTTCCCTCTTTTTTTTTTTTTTGTTTCCTTTTGCACTCTTTTCCTTTTCTTTTACTCTTTTTTTTTTCTCTTTTGGTTATGGACATAACAAATTTTTTTTTTTTTTTCTTTTTTTTTTGACAATTGAAACTTAGAGACGAAAGAGGTTTTTTACTTGTAGTCTGGTTGAAGCACCCCCCAAAAAAAAAAGAAAAAATTCCACAAACTAACAATTTAAAAAATAAGTAAATAATTTTAAAAAGCTAGCTAACTGATTAACTAATTAATAATGAGTAAAACTTACTTATACCTAAAACATGACTGATCTAACAATTAATTTTTTCACATTTTTGTTTTATTTTTACATTTTTCTTTGTTCTGCCGGTTCGACCTGCAGCTTTTGGATGGGTGGGCTTGAAGGGTGCCTTTTTTAGAGGAGTCTTACCCCCCTTAAAACACCCATTCTACTTTGGATTTTATGCTTTTGAATTTACTTTTGTTCCTCCCAACCGAGCCTTTAAATTTCAGGTTTTCCCCCAAGTCTGTTGGGATGCCGTATGAATTCCCCTCAACTTTGAAAGTATGTTGAAATCCGATGAGAAAATGCGCTATCCCGTTCAAAATTGAAAGCAAAGGAAAAACCCTTGTGGGTTTTCCGAGGTTCGTACTATAACGATTTTCCCCGTTATTAACCCAAAAGCATCCATGCGTGTACGCAGAAAAATCCCCCTTTCCCGGTAAACGGAATAACCCCTGTGAAACCAGAGCTAAAAAAATAGGCAAGGGGCCCTTTTATCTCCATTGGTTTATTTTTTTCCAACTCTGCCGTTTGTTCTATCTGCTGATTCTGAAGTGAAAAAAACTGTTTTATAAATGATTAAAAAAGTAGCTACAATGATAATCATTTGCCCGCCTCTTTCCCCCGTCTTTGTTGAATCAAAAAAATCAACAGCAAATTTCGAAAATGTGTGGGGTCAAATACAGTTGTGGACAGTGTGTGTGACTCTGAGAAAAAGCGTGGAAACAAATTTTCCCTATGACTGTTTTAAATAAGAAATATGAGGAGAACAGGAAAAAAATGAAAACCCAAGTGATTCAAAATCGAGCATTTACCCACACAGGCACAAAATAATGTTTGATCAAGCCATGTGCACGACAGCCCTAGCTCACTAAAGAACTAATGGCAGCCCACCAGAACTTGTCAACAAAACATTACACACAAAAAAGGCAACTATTTAGGGGAAAAAGGGAAAAACTTGGGGCAAACTCCTCCCGGTTTTTGGCAGTTAAACAATACTTCTACCTTGGGGCAAAAATGTTGTGAAAGGAAAAACCCCATTGACCACTAAAAGTTTTGTTGTAAGTTTTGGAGGTGGGGCTATTCATGTTGATTGAAGTCCAAGGATTAGTTACAATGTATTTAATACCACGATGTCGGATCCAGTCAATGAAGGTTTTAAAGGCCCAAATTTTCAAACGTTCTTTCCAATATTTTCGTGTATGTGCTTCCCCCTCCTCCCTTTCCACCTGCCCTCACCCCTACCCTTTCCCTCCCCCTTCCTCCCTAGTCCTTTTGTGAAGGGCCTTAATAGCCTAAACCCCAAAAAAACTTTGCATTCATATTCTCTCTCTCTCTCTCTCCCCTCTCTCTCTCTCTCTCCTTCTGAAAAGTCACAAATTGAAAAGTACTAAATTAATACCTAATGAAAACCTTTAAAAATAAACAAAAAATGAATGAATGAAAAAAAAAAAATTAATAGTATTATATAATGTGTTATATATATATTTAATTTTAAATAAATATAGAAAAAATAACTAATTTTAGATACCACTAGACAAATGACAAAAAAGAAAAAAAGAAAGAAAGGAAGGACAAAGGGAAAGGTAGAAAGGAAAAGAACCCCAAAACGAAGAGATAATGAAATTGGAAACGTACAAATCTATTTAAAACCACGTGTTGGCCTTATGATGGGGATTTTTAAAAGGGCCCAAATTTTACAAACGTTGTTTCACATAATTTTCGGTATGTGCTTCCCTTCACCATTTCTCCCTGCCCCCCCCCAACCCCTTTCCCCCTCAAATTCCCCCATAGTCCGTTTTGGAAGGGCCCTTTTAGCCTAAACCAATAAAAAAATTCGCATTTTATTGTTTCTCTCTCTCTCTTCTCTTCTTCTCTTCTTTCTCTCTTCTCTCCCCTTTGAAAAGTCCCCAAAAGTATACGATTAAATGAAAAATCTAATATAGCCCTTAAAAAAAAAACAGATATGAAAAAGTGAATTATTTTATATATATTTTATATTATTATGTATATATATAATAATTTAAATATATAGTTTTCAATAAAAAAATAATTTTTAGATACCCCTAGACCAAAAAGATGAAAAAAAAGAAAGAAGAAAAAAAAGGGGGACAGAAGGAAGGTGGGGAAAAAAACCACAAACCAAGAGGAAAGAAAAAATTGGGAAACAAAAAACCCCAAGTCTGCGTGGTGGGGAACTGAAAAAAATAATTGTGATTACTTAATTAGTTTGTAAGTTAGTTCTTCATTTCAATTTATAACCATTTTATAATTATTCATGGTACACCAGTCCCCTCTGTTTTAAAAGCATTTTATTTCTTTTTTTTACTTCCCATTTCCATCTCTTTTTGTTTCTTTGTTTTTTTTGCATCTATTCCTTTCTCTTTTCTCTTTTTTTTTTTTAGGTTATGGACATTTCAATTTTTTCTTTTTTTTTTTTTTTTTTTTAGCAATTTCAAACTTTTGAGACAGAAAAAGGGTCTTTACTCTTGTATTTGGTTGAAGCACCCCAAAAAAAAAAAAAAATTCTCACTAACTAATTAAAAAAAATAAGTAATAATTAAAAAAGTAGCTAAGATTAAAATAATTTAAATAAAGGTAACTCCTTACTTACTACCCAATAATGCTGACAACAACAAAATTTAATATTTTTCACTTTTTTTTTTTCATTCTTAATTTTTTTTGTTTTGCCCGGATTCGAAAACCCGAGCTTTTGGATGGGTGGGGGTTTAAGGCGTGCCTTTTTTAGAGGATGTTTCCCCCCTGCAAAAGAACCTTTCTACTTTGAGAGTTTTTTGCCTTTTGAAGTTTACTTTGTTTTTCCCCAACCCGCATCATTAAAATTCGGTTTTTACCAAGTCTGTTGGGAGCCTTATGAATCTCCCCTCAATTTAGAAAATATGTTGAATCAGCACTGCAGAAAAATGAGCTTCCCGTTCAAAATTGAAAGCAAAGGAAACCACATTTGGGGTTTTCCCGAGAGAATATAAAAAAAGGGATTCTGGCCACCCACCTCCCCCCAGCTCCAACCCGGGTAAAGCCGGGTTTCCTGTTTTCTCGCCGGTTACCCAGAATGCCTATTTTTTGTTTTAATAGTAAAAACTTTACAAAAATACATAAGGTAGGATTATCTGTTTTTTTAAAATAATTTAGAAAACTTTTGAGACTTAAGTTTTTGCTTTTCCCTTTGTTTTTTTTTGATCGTTTTCAAAAACATCATTTTTAGCATACATTACAAATCTCTTGTCTTTTTGTGAAATAAAACCTGTCTTTTATTGTCTCTAAAACTTTTAAAACTGAGTTATATTTTTGAAAGAAAAACCACACACTTTCCCCCGTCTTCCCCGAAAGCAGTTTGACAAAACGTTTTTTTTTTGATATACCTTTTTGGAACAATCATCTTAATAAAAATGCTGCGTTCCCCCAAACATTTAAAAAAAGTTCTAAAAAATCACTCATTTATTGCTGGATCAAAAAAATAATTCTCATCCGTCCCTATAAACCTTCTGTCGGCGATTGCTTTTTTCCTTTAAGGTTGGGCAGAAAATTACTAATGATCAAATTATAAAGATAAACTGTTTGTAATAGGTCGAGGCAAAATTTTTTTTTCCACAACCCGTTGTCCCCAAATCAATGAACATGAGGGGTTTTTTTTTCATAAAGTTTAACATCGGCTTGCCCAAAGTCGTTTGCCCCTAGTTTTATAACAGAATTTTAAACTAAACCATTTTTGTTTTTTTTTATACTCTTGTCAAAAATTGTTCATATAAAAAAACCCATAAGGCCCCAAAAGTGTAAATTAATCCCGTTTTTCTGTAAGATCGTTTTATTTAAACTAATATCATTTTGTTGTTGTTTTATGACCTTAATATCCCCCATTGTAAAAAAAACGACGCGTAACTTTTAAAATTTTTTCAAGTTAAGTTTTGCAGCTAATAAGAATTCCTTTCATAAGATTGCACTGACGCCCAAACTCCCCTTTCTCGCCCCATCTTTTTAAAACAGAAATTTTAAATTTATTTTGAAGTTTCCTATTTTTTTGCGTGGAAAGAAAAAATTTTGTAGAAAACTTTTTTTAAAAAAGATTTCTTCGTGGGATGTACGTTTGTCCCCAAAACCCTTTTTTTCGATCTCTTTCCGACTGTTTTCCCCTGGCATAAGACTTAATGTAAAGGGCCAAGTTCAATGCTTTTCGAAACTTTTTTGCGGTCGAAAATTAAATGGGTTAAGAATTCAAATTTTTTGCCCCCTTCTAAAAATGGGTTTTAAGTGCCATTTGTTGTAGTTTTTCGAAAAATATTTATATTATATGACCTGTATTATTTGCTTCTAGATTGGAGTTGTTTGTTTAGGAAAATTTTGTTGTCGCAAATTTTTTCGTTTTTTAAAAACCTCTTTAGGTATCAAAACCATACAAATGCCCATCTCCCGTTTGTTCAAAGTCCTAACGTTGCAAGGTCTTTTAATTCTAAAAATTACACACCTTCAGCCTATGTGCCCCCGAATCGTCTGGTCCCGTGACATTTTTTTTAAAAAAAGTATTATTTTATTTTTAAAACAATGTGCAGGGATCAATTTTCACGCTTTCCTGTTTATCTGTGATCTTTATATTAAACGATCCCACCCTCCCCAAGCTAAACTTTTAAACTGAAATTAGGGAAACGATAATTTCATAATCGCAATTGCAGCTTTCCCCGTTTGGGAAAACTCTTAAACAGTTGAGGGCTTTCCATATATAAATTTTCATCAGGCTCGTCGTCCAAATGAACTGGTAATGAAAGTAATGCAAGATCGAGCGGGTTTTTTCCCCCTTAATATTTTGTCTGGGTAACTTAAAAAACTTAAAAGGCTTGATTTTGGGGTTTTAAACCCCAAATTTTAGCTGTCTAATCAAAAAGTAATTTGGTTTTTTCTCCCCTTATGTTTGA